>SJYC01085151.1:0-37690 GCA_006408675.1 Madoqua kirkii
CAGGAGGAGAAGGAGACGACAGAGGATGAGATGACTGGATGGCATCACGGACTCGATGGACATGATTTTGAGTGAACTCCGGGAGTTGGTGATGGACAGAGAGGCCTGGTGTGCTGCGATTCATGGAGTTGCAAAGAGTCGGACACGACTGAGCGACTGAACTGAACTGAACTGAGTGACTAAGCAACAACAATACCAGGTTTCCTGAATTTTCAGTTTTTGCTGAGCTCTGCAAATTCCTTAGCTCATCATATCTCTCTAGGTATAAAACTGATTTCATTTCATCATACCTCTCTCAGAGATGAATTTTCCATTACAAAAACACCCTCAGCAGGAATTGTTACTACCTGCTCTCTACCAACCCTATATGACAGCATAGTTCGGTGCACTTGGCCTGCCCCACACAGGTAGATTTGACATCTGAATTGATTGCTAGATTGAACCCCTGGCAATGATGAATATCTGAAAAATCAGCTCTTAGCTTTCTGGTTGCTGAGTTGCCAGAGAAAAGGAAACAAAATTATTTCATATATTTTACTAACCTGATTAGGCTTTTCATTTCTGCTAAACATTTTAAGTTTTATTTATATTACTAAACGAGACATTTTCCTTTTCCTCCATCATGTTCTAATATGTTTTATTCTATTTTGGGCTTATATAAGGTACAGTGAGTATCTAAAATTAATATCAATATTCATTAGCATTACTTTGAAGCAATTTGTGTTTGAATGTGGTTTGAAGCAATTTTTTCTACTAAATCAAAATTTTCACAATCTAAACTAAGAATGTTAAAGTCAGGAGCTGACTGATAGAATGACATTTTTGTTTTCTCAATTTTTTTTTGTTTATCTTCAAACATTCAATAATTAATTCTTCAATTTAAGAGTTGAAGAAATGCTATGCTGTATTTTGACATTTACTTTTATGAAACCCTGAATTAATTTTTTGTTTCAAGCCATTTTTATGATAGTTGCCATCAGTGTTTTGAATTGTGACAGTTTCTTTTCATTAAAAATATACATCCTTCCCTTTTATTTTAAAATGTCCTCTAGTACCATCACATATTGCCAGACCTTTGGGGGAGTATTAGAAGTAATCCAGTCCAATCCCCTTGCTTTACAGGTGAAGAAATTCATGTCCAGAAAGGCATATAAGAGTTGTTTAAGGTTGCAGAGCCAAATAGTGATGGAGCAAAGACCACTACACAATTCCTCTGAATTTAAATCGAGAGTCTTTTATTATACCACATAAGTCTCTTTTGATGCCTAAAATCACTAAGATTTCTTTTTTAATTTTTTATCTATGATAAATATTTATACAGCGTTAAGGCTTATGTTAAAGCTTAGCTTATCCAGGCCCTATGAATATGAAAATCAGAAATCTGGAGGGGAATATTAGCTTTTTAGTAAAAGGGTAAAAGTGTTTTTTAAGTTCTCAATGTTGTGTCAGAAAAAAAAAATTTCATTTTTCCAATTAAATTTTTTTAGCAGACAATAATGCCTCTTTGGGTTACTTTGATAATTTCATAACCAGGTAATGCATTTTATAAAAAACAAATTGCCTAGTAAAGATGTTGGTGAAACTCTTGCCCAATTAAGTATACAATGAAAAAGAAACCTAGCTAAATCTGGTGCTATATTAAGGAGTGCTAGCAAGGCAGCCCTGTTGAAAGATACTTTTTCCCACCAGGATCCTGGGTTTTTGCTGGGGGAAAATTGGAAAACATTTCCAGTAATGGTAAATTTTCAATTCTGGTAGGGATCCTTGGAAATATGGAGACTGACTCCAAGCTGCCACATTATTACTATCAACATATTTTTCTTTTTAAGTCTGTCCACCTAAATTATGTTCCCAGGATGCAATATAATTCTGCTGACCAGGCTGGGTAATTTACAGTAGCCAATTATAAGACTTTTACATGACAGTTTGTCTTGTATATGCTTTAAATATGTTTTCATTCAGTATTTCTTAGCAATACCCAGTACAGGGGAGGGAGGTGGTGGGGGGGATTTCAGGATGGGGAACATATGTACACCTGTGGCTGATTCATGTCAGTGTATGGGAAAACGCTACAATATTGTAATGTAATTAGCTTTCAATTAAAATCAATAAATAAATTTGAAAAGAGAGAAATACCTAGCACAGAATCCTTCATAAAGATACCATTTTTCCTGTTTCTCCATAACTGATTTTCCTAACATTTATGGATTCACTTTTACTCTGTGAGGGACTTTTTAATATTATGCAGAGTCATTACCCATCACAGAATAACTTCTTGTTCCTTATCCTGCTATCCTTCCCCCAAGAATAAAGATAGTCCTGAGGAAAAGAACCTAAGATAAGTGGAACCGAGAGCTACGATTCAAACAGTTTATCCTTTTAAATCCCAAACCCATAGGCACTCACTATTCTTAATGAGTTTTCATTTCTGTCCACCACCCCTCACAAGCAGATAGACAGCTGCGTGTGTTGCCAGTCAGCCAGTAGGAGGCAGCCTGGTAGCGGAACAGCTTGTGACCCATTGGACTGTAGCCCACCAGGCTCCTCTGTCCATGAGATTTTTCAGGCAAAAATACTGGAGTGGGTTGACATTTCTCCTCCAGGGGATCTTCCCAACCCAGGGATTGAACTAGAGTCTCTTGTCTCCTACATTGAAGGTGGATTCTTTACCCACTGAGCCACCTGGGAAGCCCCTTCACTCTGCTGCTTGCCTGTCAAGATCTTGCCCAAGTTAGTTAACCCCCTGAGCCTCAGTAAATTTTTGAAATAGATATAGTAATATGAGAATAATTTATAAGGTATTTTCTATATACAGATGGGTTATTGGGTGATACATGAGATGACAATGAAACAAGATAATTCTAGAACTAAGATTCTTCACTTCTAGTGACCGTTTTTCCAGCAGTCCAATTCAAAGGCTGCATTCAGCATAGAGAGAGAGAGATAAGCAACCAAAGATGGGTTGCTTTGACCCTGTGAAAGATTTGGAATTGCCATCTGCAGAAAAGCATGCCCATGGACTCCCAATAAATTTCTATTTGCTGGCCATATTGAAAACCTGGTGGAATTTCATCCCTACTTAATCCCTTGATTTTAGTCTCAGCAATATGTGTTTGGTGAGTAGGGATATTTGTGGTCAAGGCACTCTTTTGATTTTGTGGAATTAAAATGTTTCAGAATTCCATAATCATTTGTCCAGCATTCAAGGCAGAATCTTGTGGAGTATGTTCCAAGTACAAAAGTCCCTGCGAATTCCACTGGACCATAGGACGTGGTTTTATATCCAAGTTGACCTGGTAGAATCACTAGGGAGGCTCTTGGCTGTGTCCATGTAGGGCCCATCTCTTGGCCTCAACTTCACAGAATGATTCACATTTCGAGCAACTATCTGAATACCCATTTATGTACATTTGAGGCATGCATGTGTTCCTCAGTGTTCTGAAACTTAGTTCAAGGTGAGAACACACATGTTTATATACAATTCAACATTGATTTATAAGTATCATCAATTAATCAGTCTCTTCATGGGAAGGATTTTTGGATGATCCTAGTATTTACTTTCTAAGATAGTTTTGAAGATGGCATGAGTTAATGTATACATGTTGAGTATGGAGAGAGTTTATGACACTTAGCTAACCAACATTTAACTTCTTCCCACATATTACATCAATGTACCTAAAGCCACAGGATTCTTCTTTTGAACAACAGATAAGACAAACTGAAGAGAGGATGAATGCCCATTTATTCATGAGTTGACAGTCGCCAGGGACTAAAGCCCTGATTATCAACTGGAGGTGATTGTGCCCCTTAGGGAACATCTGATAATACTAATGACTTTTAAAAATTATCATTACTCGTATCTAATGAGTAGATACTGGTAAACATTCTATAGTATGCAGGTTAGACCCTCCTCCCACAAAAAAATATTGTTCAACTCAAAATGTCAATCATGACATGGTTAAGAAACCCTGAACAAATATAATTGGTTTTGATTTTTGGTTTTATAAACACTGTCTGAAGTGAATTCTGCTGTTATGCTCATTTTACAGAAGCAGACATTATAGCAATGAGAGATCAAGAGGTTGTCCAAGATCCCAGAACTAGTGGGAAAGACAGATTTCAGTTCATCTGGAATTCATGCCCCTATCCCTGCCCTCTTAGGGCAAAGTCAGAATTAGAATCATTTGCTGCTACCACTCATTGTTGCCTTTGGATGAAAGTATTATTACGTTGAATCACTATAACATATAAAGTGTGAATGAGTTTTTCAGTTCAGTTCAGTCACTCACTCGTGTCCAACTCTGTGCGACCCCATTAACCACAGCATGCCAGGCCTCCCTGTCCATCACCAACTCCTGGAGGTCACTCAGACTCATGTCCATCGAGTCGGTGATGCCATTCAGCCATTGCATCCTCTCTCGTCCCCTTCTCCTCCTGCCCCCAATCCCTCCCATCGTCAGAGTCTTTTCCAATGAGTCAGCGCGTTGCATGAGGTGGCCAAAGTATTGGAGTTTTGGCTTCAGCATCAGTCCTTCCAAAGAAATCCCAGGACTGATCTCCTTTAGAATGGACTGGTTGGATCTCCTTGCAGTCCAAGGGACTCTCAAGAGTCTTCTCCAACACCACAGTTCAAAAGCATCGAAATTCTTCAGCGCTCAGCTTTCTTCACAGTCCAATTCTCACATCCATGCATGACCACTGGAAAAACCATAGCCTTGACTAGACAGACCTTTGTTGGCAACGTAATGTCTCTGCTTTTGAATATGCTATCTAGGTTGGTCATAACTTTCCTTCCAAGGAGTAAGCATCTTTTAATTTCATGGTTGCAATCACTGTCTGCAGTGATTTTGGAGCCCAGAAGAATAAAGTCAGCCACCGTTTCCACTGTTTCCCCATCTATTTCCCATGAAGTGATGGGACTGGATGCCATGATCTTAGTTTTCTGAATGTTGAGCTTTAAGCCAAATTTTGCACTCTCCTCTTTCACTTTCATCAATGGGCTCTTTAGTTCCTCTTCACTTTCTTCCATAAGGGTGGTGTCACCTGCATATCTGAGGTTATTGATATTTCTCCTGGCAACCTTGATTCCAGCTTGTGTTTCATCTAGCCCAGAGTTTCTCATGATGTACTCTGCATATAAGTAAAATAAGCTAGATGACAGTATACAGCCTAGATGGTATCCTTTTCCTATTTGGAACCAGTCTGTTATTCCATGTCCAGTCTAACTGTTGCTTCCTGACCTGCATACAGATTTCTCAAGAAGCAGGTCAAATGGTCTGGTATTTCCATCTCTTTCAGAATTGTCCACAGTTTGTTGTGATCCACATAGTCAAAGGGTTTGGTATAGTCAATAAGGCAGAAATAGATGTTTTTCTGGAACTCTCGCTTTTTCAATGATCCAACGAATGTTAGCAATTTGATCTCTGATTCCTCTGCCTTTTCTAAAACCAGTTTGAACATCTGGAATTTCATAGTTCACATATTGCTGAAGGCTTACTTGGAGAATTTTGAGCATTACTTTACTAGCGTGTGAGATGAGTGCAATTGTGCAATAGTTTGAGCATTCTCTGACATTGCCTTTCTTTGGGATTGTAATGAAAATTCACCTTTTCCAGTCCAGTGGCCACTGCTGAGTTTCCCAAATTTGCTGACATATTGAGTGCAACACTTTCATAGCATTGTCTTTCAGGATTTGAAATAGCTCAACTGGAATTCCATCACCTCCACTAGCTTTGTTCATAGTGATACTTCTTAAGGAAGGCCCACTTTACTTCACATTCCAGGATGTCTGGCTCTAGGTGAGTGATCACACCATCATGATTATCTGGGTCATGAAGAACTTTTTTATATAGTTCTTCTGTGTATTCTTGCCACCTCTTCTTAATATCTTCTGCTTCTATTAGGTCTATACTATTTCTATCCTTTATTGAGCCCATCTTTGCATGAAATGTTCCCTTGGTATCTCTAATTTTCTTAAAGAGATCTCTAGTCTTTTGTATTCTGTTGTTTTCCTCTATTTCTTTGCATTGATCATTGAGGAAGCCTTTCTTATCTCTCCTTGCTATTCTTTGGAACTCTGCATTCATATGCTTATATCTTTCCCTCTTTGCTTTTCGCTTCTCTTCTTTTCACAGCTATAATGAGATTTCAATTTTCTCCTTTTTGTGTGTGAGCAGACAAAATAATGCCCATATTTCATAATTGTGGCTCTAGGGTGCCATTAAAATTGTTTTCATGAGAGGGGCACTAGTGGTGTGGCTCGCTGCTCTTGCTGGTGCCA
This sequence comes from Madoqua kirkii, assembly GCA_006408675.1. NCBI lineage: Eukaryota > Metazoa > Chordata > Mammalia > Artiodactyla > Bovidae > Madoqua > Madoqua kirkii. The sequence continues at coordinate 6,281 of SJYC01085151.1, forward strand.
GTCAGATGGAATCTTTTGTTATGGTTTTCTGTGTTGTTTTGAAGTTCCTCTTGCAATTCAGTGGTGATGTGTCTGTTAGTAAAGATTTATGGTCCTATCCTTTTAGGAGAGAATATTCACACTCTAATTTTGCCTTTTGTGGCTTACACACATTATCACTAAAGTACATTATCATTTTTTATCTGGTGTCAGGGAGGATTTTTATTGTCTTCTAAGTTAGGTGGTGTGCTCTGGGGAGGAAAGGGATTAGGGCTCCTCAGAGCTAATAGGACTGATTTTGTTCCACTGTTTTTCCTGCCAGTCAAAAAGAAATAGGGGATAATAGAAACTCATCAGTTGCTATTTGCAAAACTGTTTACTTTCCTTGAATGTTTCAGTCCCTTGTTGACATGAGCATTGACCGTATTTTGCCATAGTGGATGATTTATTTTACATGAGGTGCCTTTTTCAGCAGCTGCTACAGTGTTCTGAATTATTCCAAACTCTTAACTGGATAAAAATAAATGCTCTTGTTTCCTCTGATGGATGTTTTGTTTGCTCACAAAATTTATGATTGACTTTGATCTTTCCAAACCCACTCTATGGGTCCCCCGGTCAATGTTTGAACAAAATGTAAAAAAAAAAAAAAAAAATCATAAACAAGCAGAAACCCCATGGAAATAGAGTGTGGTCTACCCTGGCTCTTCCAAGTCTGAACCATCAGTTAAATCAGTCCTTAGACTCTCTGAACAGTAGGAATTTTAGAAAATGAATTTCTATCTAAATAAAAAGAAAAGAGGACCATAATGGTGGCATCTTAATAAATTCATTAAGAGGCAAAGGAGACCAGACTCATTCCCTCATCTACGTCCACACAGTGATGAAAATCACCAATATGAATTAAAGGATGAAATGAAGAAGTGAAGTCGGGGGCGGGAGGCAGGTGGCATTGATCACATTTTGACTTTTGTCATAACTTTAAAAGAAGGTTTCCACAGACTCTTCCGCCATACATCCTCACGCATCTCTCCTTTACACTTGTTTCTTAAGGAGAAATATCTCATTCTCTGGTTTATTTCTTAGATCATATTCCTGGAGGAAAAGATTCTGGTTGGTTCTACCATGATTTTAAGCCAGACTATTTCATAGATCGGGGACTTGTGAGGTTGCACAGTAGTAAAGAATCTGCCTACTAATGCTGGAGAAGGCAATGGCAGCCCACTCCAATACTCTTGCCTGGAGAATTCCAGGACGGCGGAGTCTGGTAGGCTGCCAGCCAGATGGGGTCACACAGTGTTGGACACGACTGACGTGACTTAGCAGCAGCAGCAGCCTGCGAATGCAAGAGACGCAAGAGACACAGGTTTGATCTCTGGGTTGGGATATTCCGCTGGAGAAGAAAAGAACAACCCACTCCAGGATTCTTGCCTGGAGAATGCGATGAACAGAGGAGCCTGGCAGGCTGCTGTCCATGGCATCACAAAGAGTCAGACACAACTGAGCACACACACACACACACACACACACACACACACAGACATAGATTTGAGAGATCACTGGTTATTCTGTGTGTTGACTGCTACTAGCTTTTATGTTTTCCCTGCTTCACATTGAGGGGTAGAGCCAGGGCAGGGTCACCTCATCTAAAGTGAGCTTGTCCCTTTCACAGGAATGCTTGACTGGGCAACTTCCCTTCAAAGGGACTGTGATCAGGATGACTGAAAAACTATGATCAAGATATGATTAAACTAAGAAAAAAAAGGATCAACTAAGCAGGAAAAGTGGGTAGGCGAATTGAGTGACTGAGTGGAGGTAGTTTTTCTGCAGTGGAAGAGATCTCCAAGGTATAAGAAGCCCCGTCCATGTGTTATGTTTCTGCACATTAGGGAGAAGGGTTTGAGATGTGAATGCAAGTCTTGACCATATTCATTGCTGTTACTAACATGATATTATTGTGGTTGAAACTAACAGCAGAAAATGCTTTGAGTAGGAAAGCTGTAGTGGAGGAGAGATATCTTCTGCCCTACAAAAGGACAGGGTCCCCATGACTGTGCACACCTAAGTGTGTTTGCAAAGCTGCCCCCAAGTTTCTTCTGTCTAAACTACCAAGTTACTTTGTGTTGCCCCAATTAGGATAATTCTAGGTGACCAGGCTCATAAGTGTAGATATTAAAGGATTTCAACTTTAATTTTAATGACATACTAAATTATATTATATCCAAAAATACCTTCTTCTGCACTGCACAAATCAAGGTGTTTGATAATAGTATTCGTCCATCTTTGATTCTTCCAGAAAGTGATGCAAGTTGTATTTGATCATTTTTATTAATTCAGTAAACAAGTAAAACTAGAAGGAAAGAAGTTCCTCAAGAGTATCCAAACATGATGTCGCAATGTAAAGCAGTTTTCCTTGTAGGAAACCTGTAAATTCTTTAAGTGGTGATTAATAGCATGGACCATAGCATCAAGCTCCAGAGAACTGTGTCCTGATACCACATTCTGGCTTTGCTGTATTATCCTGGTTACCAAATTGAGATGCTCACCTGTAAAATGGGGAAATAACCTTCTTATGGAGGTGTTGTCAGAGCAAAATAGATCATGTGCATAATTCACTTAGCAAATTCTAATACTGTGTGAAAGTGAATAACTAGTATGTCGAGCCAGACAACATTAGGAGTCATTTGATTCCAAAGGGTTCATAGCAGAGCTAACACTGGGCTAAACCAAGTGAAACATCCAGGGTGCAAATTTTAAGGGCATACCAGAAACTCAGTATTCAAGATAAATATTTTCATGCAATATTTAAAAATCACTGCAAAAGACATCCTTGATAAATAGCATAATAACATCATAATTATAAATATACAAAAACAGTCTACAACTCTGATTCCAACACAGCTTTATTTATAAAATCAGGCAGCCAGCCTGTAAGCCAGAGTTTGCTGATTTTTTTAATGCATTCAGTTAGTTCAGTTGCTCAGCCATGTCCGACTCTTTGCGACCCCATGGACTGCAGCACGCCAGGCTTCCCTGTAAATCACCAACTCCCGGAGCTTACTCAAACTCATGTCCATAGGGTCGGTGATGCCATCCCACCATCTCATCCACTGTTGTCCCCATCTCCTCTGCCTTTAGTCTTTCCCAGCATCAGGGTCTTTTCCAGTGAGTCAGTTCTTCACATCAGGTGGCCAAAGTATTGGAGTTTCAGCTTCAGCGTCAGTCCTTCCAAGGAATATTCAAGACTAACTTCCTTTAGGATGGACTGGTTAGATCTCCTTGCAGTCCAAGGGACTCTCAAGATAATAATTTATTACATTGTAATAATATAATAATTTAATGTATTAAATATTATTTTACACATTAACATATTATTTATCTATCTTTATTACTTAGTTTTATGATACCTTCTTAAATTTTATACCTGATGGAAGTGCTTCACTTACTTTTCACAAATTTTACTTCACCAAAATTTGTTCAATTTTAACTGAGAAATTCATATTAGAATTAAAATTAGAATTAAAATTCTAGATATTTATAAGACCTTTGGGACCATCTAAAGGACCATGTCCAACCAGCTGTGTGGTTATAAATGCTTTCTTAGCAGTGTCTTTTTAATGGCAAAGATAGTAACTTTGACTTAACTAGCCCATGACTGAAAACTCATTTGTGCATGTGTGAAATTGTTGATCTTTTCTAATAACACTAAACCATGACCACCTAGGACATTGTGTTGCACAAGTAAGACTGCATCTCACCCAGAGATCTTGACTCACTGGCACATTAGAGGTTGCATTTGCTCTCCCATTTGGGTTCATTTCTTTTGCACTTTATGTTTTTCCTGACTTTCTTTCATGGTTTTCTGAGGGCAAATTTTGACCATCTTGAAAACAAGGAATAACTCAGGAAATTGTTTTCTTTATTGCTTTTAAATATTGATGGGATTTTGGCAAAGGGAATATAATTAATCTCACAGCAGTTGTCAGCTCCTTTTTATAACAACCCTTTCATCCCTTTGTGTAACATGCCACTGCCTTTCCTTGTTGCTCAGGGTTAACTGGCAGGGAGCCATTTGGCTCACTCAGCTGTACCTTGGCAGAGCGTGCCATGAATCAGATGTCCTGTCCTCCTAGAAGGCAGAATGTGTCTCTTACTCAGGTTCACCTCACGTTTCAATTTGCAGATGGGTGTGTGGTTCTGTGTCTTTCCATTGACAGCAGTTGACAGATCAATCTAAATGATAGCTTTCAGATGTGTAATTACTTTAGTTTTTTGGGTCTCCCCAAGAGGAGAGTGAAAAAGTTGGCTTAAAACTCAGCATTCAGAGAACTAAGATCATGACATCCAGTCCCATCACTTCATGGCAAATAGATGGGGAAACAGTGGAAACAGTGACACACTTTATTTTCTTGGACTCCAAAATCACTGCAGATGGTGATTGCAGCCATGAAATTAAATGACACTTGCTCCTTGTAGAAAAGTATGACCAACCTAGACAGCATTTTAAAAAGCAGAGACATTACTTTGCCAACAAAGGTCTGTCTTGTCAAAGCTATAGTTCTTTCAGTAGTCATATATGGATATGTGAGTTGGACTATAAAGAAATCTGAGTGCTAAAGAAGTGATGCTTCTGAACTGTGGTGTTGCAAAAGACTCTTGAGAGTCCCTTAGACTGCAAGGTGATCCAACCAATCACTCCTAATGGAAATCAGTCTTGAATAGTCATTGGAAGGACTGATGTTGAAGCTGAAACTCCAGTACTTTGGCCACCTGATGTGAAGAGCTGACTCATTTGAAAAGACCCTTATGCTGGGAAAGATTGAAGATGGGAGGAGATGGAGACGATAGAGGATGAGATGGTTGGATAGCTTCACTGACTTAATGGACATGAGTCTGAGTAAGCTCTGGGAGTTGGTGATGGGCAGGGAAGTCTGGTATGCTGTAGTCCATAGGTTTGCAGAGTTGGACATGACTGAGCGGCTGAACTGAACATCCTGAACCATTGTCTCTCTAGTCTATTTTGTCCATCTTTAAGGTAACATTAACCCGAGAATCACAAAAGGAGAATACCCTCCCACCACCACCACCAATAAGGCACCAAAGAGTACTATAGCAAGTTCCTAGGCAAATAGTGGGGTAAAGAAGAGCCATGGCAAAATGTCTGGCTTTGAGTTGAATGATTGATTGTCCCTGATTGGGCATGTGTGATGGTTAATTTTGTATATCAACTTGACTGGGGCCATGGGGTGCTCAGATATTTGTTCAAACATTATTCTGGGTATTTCTGTGAGGCTGCTTTTGGATGAAATTAGCATTTGGATCAGTAAAGCAGATTTACCTCCCTAATGTGGGTGGGTCTCATCCAGTCAGTTGAAATCCTGGCTCGAAGACAAGAGCTGACTCTACCATGAGGAAGAGGAAATTCCTCTGCCTGATTACCTTGAACTGAGAAGTTGATCTTTTCCTGCCTTTTGACTCTACCTGAAACATTGGCTCTTCTTGAGTTTTGATACTGTGACCTCCAGTCTACAACTTCTACCCTATGCTCTCCTGGTTGGTTAGCCTTTGGACTCAAACTGGAACTGCACCCAAACAGAATCCTTTTCCTTCTATATAAGGAAAAAATATATATACTAGATTTTCATTACCTTTTCCCAAGCAGGTAAGGCATGAGCCATGTAACCTAGATTTGGATAATCAGATGCACACAGTCAGAATTCTGTGTATGGACTTTGTGACACAAATAAGTCAGATCAATACAGAATTACTTTTTAGTGAAGGCTCAAATACAGCAGCATGCAATTACTAAGGGCAGCTGTGGAAATGGTAACTTCAGGGACAACCGATGTCTAAACCCAATGGTGTCAGCCAGTGGTGGAGAGCTAGAACATTGGGTGTTGGGTACCAGGCAAAGGTGTCCTCACTAGACAGGGTTCATGGTGAGAGTCCGACTATTGGGGTTCTGCAAGGCTGTATGGCCTCCCTCTGTTCTCCAGGTTTTCCAGATTTGGCTTTCCACCTTCATTAACAGATATGCTAGTTAATGCTGCTGCTGCTACTAAGTCGCTTCAGTCATAGGCGACTCTGTGCGACCCCATAGACAGCAGCCCACCAGGCTCCCCCATCCCTGGAAAGATGGGAAAACCCAGGCAAGAACACTGGAGTGGGTTGCCATTTCCTTTTCCAATGCATGAAAGGGAAGTGAAAGTGAAGCTGCTCAGTTGTGTTCGACTCCTAGCAACGCCATGGACTGCAGCCTACCAGGCTCATCCGTCCATGGGATTTGCCAGGCAAGAGTGCTGGAGTGGGTTGCCATTGCCTTCTCCAATGCTAGTTAATAAATTCAATTAAATCAGTTAAGAAATGAATTAGTCAATAGTTTACAGCTCCCCTGGTGGTTCAGATGGTAAAGGATCTGCCTGCAGTGCAGGAGACCGAGCATTGATCCCTGAGTTGGAAAGATCCCCTCGAGAAAAGAATAGCTACCTACCTCAGTATGCTTGCCTGGAGAATTCCATGGACAGAGGAGCCTGGCAGGCTACAGTCCATGGGGTCACAAAGAGTTAAACACCAGTGAGCAACTAACACTTTCACTTTAGTTAACATTAATAAATGGAGAAGGAAATGGCAATACACTCAGGCTACAGTCTGCGGGGTCGCAAAGAGTCAGACATGACTGAATGACTTCACTTCAGGTAATAAATTAGTTGGTAGATTCTGTTAAATCAGTCAACATCTGTCTTAGTTGATTATATCTAAGAACCAAGTCTGGTTGATTTATTCATATCCTTAATATTTCTTGAGCATCTTGTATACATCAGACACTCTTTTCCATGAACTAGATAGAGCAGTGAGCATAACAGACAAGATTCTTTCTCTCATGAAGACTGTATTCTTGTGGGGTGAATGAATAGCTGAATGAATGAATGGACAGCAAACAATGAAATATATAAAAATATAAGTAAGTAATACAAGTTTTTTATTAATATTTATAATTATATATTATATATGGCAATACACTCAGGCTACAGTCTGCGGGGTCGCAAAGAGTCAGACATGACTGAATGACTTCACTTCAGGTAATAAATTAGTTGGTAGATTCTGTTAAATCAGTCAACATCTGTCTTAGTTGATTATATCTAAGAACCAAGTCTGGTTGATTTATTCATATCCTTAATATTTCTTGAGCATCTTGTATACATCAGACACTCTTTTCCATGAACTAGATAGAGCAGTGAGCATAACAGACAAGATTCTTTCTCTCATGAAGACTGTATTCTTGTGGGGTGAATGAATAGCTGAATGAATGAATGGACAGCAAACAATGAAATATATAAAAATATAAGTAAGTAATACAAGTTTTTTATTAATATTTATAATTATATATTATACATATTAATTTATAATGTTTATTATTATTTATAATTATCATTGACTATGCCAAAGCCTTTGAATCTGTGTATCACAATAAACTGTGGAAAATTCTGAAAGAGATGGGAATACCAGACCACCTTTGAGAAACCTGTATGCAGGTCAGGAAGCAACAATTAGAACTGGACATGGAACAATACACTGGTTCCAAATAGGAAAAGGAGTACATCAAAGCTGTATACTGTCACCCTGCTTATTTGGCTTGTATGCAGAGTATATCATGAGAAATGCTGGGCTGGATGAAGCACAAGCTGGAATCAAGATTCCAGGAGAAATATCAATAACTTCAGATATGCAGATGACACCACCCTTATGGTAGAAAGTGAAGAAGAACTAAAGCCCCTTGATGAAAGTGAAAGAGGACAATGAAAAAGTTGGCTTAAAGGTCAACATTCAGAAAACTAAGATCATCGCATCTGGTCCTATCACTTCATGGGAAATTGATGGGGAAACAGTGGAAACAGTGGCAGGCTTTATTTTGGGGAGCTCCAAAATCACTGCAGATGGTGACTACAGCCATGAAATTAAAAGACACTTACTCCTTGGAAGGAAAGTTATGACCAACCTAGACAGCATATTAAAAAGCAGAGACATTACTTTGCCAACAAAGGTCCATCTAGTCAAGGCTATGGTTTTTCCAGTGGTCATATATGGATATGAGAGTTGGACTATAAAGAAAGTTGAGTGCCGAAGAATTGATGCTTTTGAACTGTGGTGTTGGAGAAGACTCTTGAGAGTCCCTTGGACTGCACAGAGATTAAACCAGTCCATCCTAAAGGAGATCAGTCCTGGGTTTTCATTGGAAAGATTGATGTTGAAGCTGAAACCCCAATACTCTGGCCACCTGATATGAAGAGCTGACTCATTTGAAAAGACACTGCTGCTGGGAAAGATTGAGGGTGGTAGGAGATGGGAACGACAGAGGTTAAATGGTTGGATGGCATCACCAACTCAATGGACATGAGTTTAGGTAAACTCCAGGAGTTGGTGATGAAAGGGAAGCCTGGTGTGCTGCGATTCATGGGGTTGCAAAGAGTTGGACACAACTGAGCAACTGAACTAAATTGAAATGAATATAAGGAAAGAAATAAAAGCAAAAAACTCCAATATAATTTCAATGGAGAAAATAAAATGAATGATAGAGTGACAGGAGGACCACCACATAGGTAGTTGGAGAAGAGCTCTCTTCAGAAATAAGCTTTATTTTGAGACCTAACTGGCAAGGAGCCAGACCCCCAGATAATGGAGCAAAGAGAGTCTTCAGTCAGGGTAATGGTTACTTCAAAGGTAAAACAGAATCAGTCAATACAGGTTCAGACTTGAAGGGATTTCGTAACTCATCAGATCGAAACTCCCAGCTGTATAGATAAAGATACTGAAGTGCAGATATTTCTCAAGCCTTTCGTGAAGATTCCTGAATGATTCAGGTAACTGATCATTACTCTGGTGAAAATATAGAGCAGAGTATAAGGTGGATTTCAGTGAATGCATTTCAGTTTAAGTTTAAATTCTGAAGACAAGATTTTTTTTCTTCTGCCTGATTCTTCCTAATTTTTTCAGTTTACATTTTTCCCAGACCAGCTCTCCTGTATGTATTGCATGTCTCCTATTCGACTTTCTCAATAGGATGTAATATATAAAAGAACTGAGGGAGGTGGGGAGGAGGGATACATTAGGAGTTTGGGATTAACACATTCAGTTCAGTTCAGTCACTCAGTCGTGTCTGACTCTTTGCGACCCCATGAACTGCAGCGCGCCAGGCCTCCCTGTCCATCACCAACTCCCGGAGTCCACCCAAACCCATGTCCACTGAGTCGATGATGCCATTCAACCATCTCATCCTGTCATCCCCTTCTGCCCTCAATCTTTCCCAACATTAGAGTCTTTTCAAATGAGTCAGCTCTTCACATCAGGTGGCCAAAATATTGGAGTTTCCGCTTCAACATCAGTCCTACCAGTGAACACTCAGGACTGATACACACCACTATATATAAAATAGGTAAACCACAAGCACCTACTTATAGCACAGAGAACCATACTCAATATCTTGTAATAACCTATAATGGATAAGAATATAATATATTCAGATATATATACATATGTCTTAATATATGTGTGTTTATATACATACATATATGTATACATATACAGATATACACACACATATATATCACTGTGCTGTACACTTGAAACTAACACAACATTATAAATTAACTATACTTCAATTAATTTTTTTTAAAGGAATAGGCGAATATGTATCCACCATTCTCTCCTCATGCCTTTCCTCATGTGAGGGTGGGAGTGGGCATATATTTCAGTGTAGTTCAAGTGTTAGAATCACCAAGGAAGAACCAATATGGCTAACAGAACAATGATAATTTGAGAAAGTTTGGGACAGGCCACTACAGTTTTTCTCATATTAAAAAATAGTCATGGGTAAATAGGTTCAGATAGCTTTTTAATACCTGTAAAGCAATGCTATCAAATCCAAATATCTAAATATAATCTATGCAAGCCACGTATGTCACTTGAAATTTTCTTGTAGCCACATTAAAAAGTAAAAAACATAATTAAAGAAATAAAAATAAGTGAAAAATAGGTGAAATAAATTTTGGCAATGTGTTTTATTTCACTAAATATATCTAAAATGTTGTTATTATAAAAACTATTAGTGAGCTCTTTTACATTCTTTTTATGCTGAGTATTCAAAGTCAGTGTCTATTTTGTACTTAGAACATGGTGCACCCTTGCCATGTACCAAGTATGGAACAGCCGTTTTTGACTAGTGGCCACCGTTTGGAAAGGGCAACCTTAGAGAAAATTTGACTTTAGTTATCATGGGTTTGCAGACAAAGAAAGGGAATAAATCACTTTACATGAATCCTTCTAATTCTATAGATACACATCTTTATAAATTATTTCTTCCTTTTCCATCTTCCCTGGCCCTTTTGTTAGGCCTATTTCATCACCACTTCCTCACTCCAGGGCTCCTTTTTACCTCCTCCCCAAAATGGATTGTTAAGCATTTTAAAGATTCCTTTTTCAAATGCATTCTTTTTTTTTTTTTTTAAGCAACTCTCTTTCTTGGTGATTTAATTTTTAGCTTATCCTTCATTTAAAGAAGGCAGTATTGAAAAGCATAGTGAACCCTTCTGAGTCAGTTGACTCAGAATGCTGAGCACAGAGCTTTTTTAATCTTTTTTTTTAGTAGTGTTAGGGAAAAGAAATCACAAAGTACTTACTGACTTCTAATAACAGTTACAAGTAAACACTGATGCTGATAAGAAGTCTTCTAAAAGGTTAAAAAAATAGAAATAAGTCTTATTTAAGCTCTGGGAAATTATAAAGTCCAGTAAATTTGTCTTCATTAGAAGGCATTTGGAAAATGTTTATTTTTGTGCCGTTCATCCATCATTCTAAACAGTGGTGCCAGATTTCTGGCACTTTACTGAAGGTTTGATGTTCAAAAAGATGACAGTAGAATTCTAGGAGATGTTTTAGAGAAAACCCTTTACAGCTTTTAGAGGAGTGACTTCTATTTGGAAGAGGTCTTTACATTTGCATTTTCAAACAATTCCCTGCAAACACTCTAGTCAGTAAATGCAGAGATAGCTACAACTAAAATCCACCTACAAAAGGTTCTCCTCAGCGTGAATTTAGTTTCTTCTCTTATACACACAGGCTGTTTGAGATATGTAAACGATGCAGGCTTAAGAACTGGATAAAAACCATCTCGGAAATTGGATCCCTAGACGTGTACGTCTGGCACGTATACTCAGGAAATGAAGCCTTTGGAAACCTTTTCCTAGAGTCTAAATATTTGGCTGTTGTAGACAGCAGTTTCCTGCACTTGTGGCTCATCCTGCTTTTCTGCTCGTGTGTTTTGACATTAGGTAACTTTGCTCCCATAAAAGGTATGCAGAAAGATGAGGCTCCCACTGAGTTCTTGCACACAGAGAATGGATTTGGAAGCCACTTGAGTTTCATCTCCTAGAGTGCCTGCATGAGATTTAGGAAGATGGCAAATTCCACAGTGTGCTCTGAAAAGGAAGCTGCACAGTGGACCTGAAAGACCTATTCGTTTTCTCATCTGGCAATAGGGTTGTTGTGAAGACAGGGTAGCAAGTGATGTTTCGCCTTGTACCCTGCTGTTTGTTCCTTTCTCTGTTGAAGGCTTGTGGAGTGCCTTGGGGATCAGAATTCCACTTTGTCCTCTCTCTGCAGTGATTCTAGCTCTTGGCTTCTCCAGGAAGGCATTCTCAAATTGTCTTAATGATCTTAACTTAAACTACCCTGGTGGTGAGGCACTGCAACTCACAGCAGCTCCAGGACCCATTCCTGCTCTGTTGAAATCAACCAATGAAATCGATTTGTTGTCAACAGCTGTTCCTCTCCACACTCATTCAAGAGCTTATTCATCATTCCTCTCCTCTTTCTTGAGGATGTAAACTCTGCCCAGAGGCAGGAAAAATGTGTAGGTCCACCAACATTTCTGACTTTTCTTCTTTATGGCATACCATCTTCCTCACTGCCATACTAACTCGTTTTACCAGCAGATGGTACCCAGGCAGGATGGTGCCAGAGCAAAATTGATGAACCTTAACCCACGGGAGATGATTTAGTTGGAAGCCTGTTTCTAACTGAACCCACTTAGGAAAAACCAATTTAGTTTTCCTATGGGCCTAAAATTCTCTCGATGGAGAAAGAAAGTATATTAAAAGGAACCTATTGCATTAACTACTAAGCTTCCTGGCAAAAATAAAGCACTGTGCTATGCTGGCTTTTTTTAAAACCTGGGACCCTTCCATTTTTATGTATTTCCATGGCAGCAGTTCATTTCACCATGAGCAACAGTAGATTCAGACTCTGCCAATACTTATCGAATAAAATGTGCAAAGAAATAAATGTTATGATATGTTCAGATGGGTTATTTCACTTAACCCTCCTGGTAGTAAAGCAGGTCTAAAATCGGCATTAAGGGAACAATTTAGGCTTTGGATTTTAAAAATGATTTAAACTTTTTATTACATATTCATTTTAATTGCTATTTTTATTTTTAAGCTTTCTTGGTAAATAGAATGCACACAGATTTTCTTACTGGTGTTCAGATCTGAGAAGTACAGTGTGGTCATTTCCCAAGTTAATTTTGAATGCTGAATAACTGGATGTTGATAGAGTTTAAACATGTTTTTAAAGAGCACTGATAAGGAAGGGCCTCTATGTGTGTTTAAATAAATAAGGACATAAGACTTAAGGGAACAAAATACCAAATGTTAAAGTCATTCCTCGGTCCACTGCCTTTGGGATATGTTTGCCTGTGTGTGCGTACACATGTGTGTGTCTGTGTGGTGAGAATAATTGGAGGAGGGAAGGTATGAAGAAGAGAAAGTTTCCTCTAAGACCCTTGCATCATTCCTCTCTTCTGATATTGATATTTTCTACTTTAGGTAACAGTTAGCAGTTATTTCTCAATGGGCTCCAGGCTGTAACTTGGATTGCTTTTCGATCATCTTTATCTTGTGACTGGGAGCAGTTACTTATATTTTTCTATCAACAATAGTAGGACAAAGTCCTTCACTCATACGCAGCTACTGAATATTTTATGACTGGGTTTTATGGCATTGGGGTAGTACAAAGAAGTGATCAGGGGATTATTGTTTTCCTAAATGAAGGACACTGAATATAAAACCAATTAATGCATTGTTTATGGAGAAAACATTTCTTCTGGGGCAAAAATAGCATCATCATTAAAGAACAAAACAAAACATACGCACATATGTGTGTGCACTCAGTCACTCAGCTGTGTCTGACTCTTTGTGGCCCCATGGACTGCAGCCTTCCAGACTTCTCTGTTCATGAAATGATTCAGGCAGGACTACTGGAGTGAATTGCCATTCTCTACTCCAGGGATCTTCCCTAGCCTGGGATTGAACCCATGTCTCTTGTGCCTCCTGCATTGGCAGGTAGATTCTTTACCACTAGTGCCACATGGCAACGTGGAATTATATTACTCCATACTTAGGCAAACAAAAAAGAGTACATTATCCTTTGATCCTAGAAGTTATGAATGATGTATAATTAAATTGACATTATTTCTTTTACCTTTCATCTCACTATATGAAATATTCTCATACAAGAGTTCTATCAGGTTAAACTTACTATAAAACATTTATTATCCAAGGGGCCAAGCTGATTAAATAGGGAGAAAATGAGAGAAAAAGAATGAGAGAGAGAAAAAAAAATCTTCAGAAAAATATGTCAGTAGGTCCCCAGGAAAAAAAAGAAGATAAAAGCACAGGCCTTAATACTATATATTAATATTTGAGGCTACATTGTTCTGAAAACCAGCTATCTAAAATGATCCTAACTGTTAGTGAACATGTTCACTTTATGGGGAAATGGAAAGCAGTGGCTGGAAAAAAACTTGCACTCTAGTTTCTGTTCTGAGAAATGACTGTGTTGAGTGTGCCACATCCCCGAGGGCTGACTTAGATAAGCATGTAGACCATCCTGTCGAGTGAATAGGTGAATAGGATCCTTTGTTTGGTGTAGATGGAAGGAAGAGCAGGAGAAAAGGCTGAGAGAGCAGAGAGGCAGCACCAAGGGCAGGGACAATCTAGCTGTTATCAAGTAGGTGGCTTATTCAGTGAGGCAAGTTTGAACCAGATTTTACAGAGGTTAAAAACTTGGAAAAGAATGCTTTGGAAACTTAATTATGATTCAGATCACAGCAAATTAGATGATTGGCTGATTGGTGTGCAGAGTGTTAAGACTGTTTCAAAGCCAGAGTTGGAAACCTATTATTTGCCATTCCATTCTAAATGATGCAGTTTTGGTGAGGGGTAGAGGGCTGTGGGGAGGGAGCAGGTAGGGGATCTTGAAAGGTCTTTGGCTGGTACTTTGCTTTATTTGTTTCATTGGATTCTTTCTCTCTTTCTTTTTAAAATCTTTGAGTTCCCCAAATAGATGTAAATACTAGTAGAAAGAGTAACAACTTAAGCCTTGGTAGGAAACACTCTCCTAGAAGTGATTTCTCTCTCTTTCTTTTATTTTTTAAATTTAATTCTTCTAAAGTCATGTAATTCACATTGTTGAAAGAGTGAATGCTCATTATAGACAAGTTGAGAAATAAGAATAATGAAAGTATGCTCCACGCTCTACAGACTAAAGATACTTGATGTCATCTTTGGTGTATTTCCTTCATGAGCTTTTCTCTGCTGAGTTTTGGTTTCTTTTATTAGTTTGATTACGAGAACACCCAAAGCCGTCCAGGAGGGAACGTTCAGTGGAGACATGCAATGAGAGACATGCAGACTGGTTGATGAATCTTTGGCGCATAGTAGCTGTGTGACCACGAAGAAGCTATTTGACCTTTCTGATTCCTGATTTGAGAAAGGGCATACTCATTTTTCAACGCTTATGAAGACTCCAGCTAAAGTGAGCAAATACTCATTGCAGAGCCTGACCAGTATAATGAGATGTCCCGTCGCTGTTAGCGCTTGCCTCTGCATTTCAGTTATCTTTGTTTCCTTCTCCAACGAACAATAAGTGAAGGGAAGTCACTCAGTCATGTCCAACTCTTTGCGACCCCATGGATTGTAGCCTACCAGGCTCTTCCCTCCATCGGATTCTCCAGGCAAGAGTACTGCAGTGGGGTGCCATTTCCTTCTGCAGGGGATCTTCCGACCCAGGGATCGAACTCGGGTCTCCAGCATTCCAGGCAGATGTTTTAACCTCTGAGCCAACAAACAATAGGGACATTGTAAATGTTGAACAAAAGTGGTGATTGTACCAATGGTGGGTAGATCAGAGAGGATCAAAAAAAAGATGCTCAAAGGAGGTTAAAATAGCTGTCGCTGGATGTGTGATCTTGACCAGGTGGTCTTTGCTTCTCAGTCTTCCATAATGTGGAATAAATAGCACAGTTAATATTTCAGGCTTAACTCTTCTGTCATCTGAGACATAAGTTATTATTTCAAGGACGTGTGTGACGAGCTATGAAAATAAAAAGTTCAGAATTGGAGTTATTTGGGGGAATGTTGAAATGAATAGTGTATCTTTGTCTAAATCTGTTTAACTGCTTGTGGTAATCATATGCCAAATGCGTAAATTGTGTGATTACAAAAATCAGCTCTATGCTCCTCTAATGTCTGTTAACATTTTTATTAATATCAAAATGTGTACCTTTTAGAGATTTACTATAAAATATATCAAACTGGATGATTTTATTTTTGACATTTACAACATCCTTTCAGGATTACTTAAAGACAATATTATGGTTCCACATTCACGTACATAATTCTTCCTAATAATTTTTATTTGGTTTTTAAATATCTACAATTTTATCTCTGCTCAGGCAGAGAAACCTTAAATTTAAAAGCAGTCTAATTATTTGAATAATATAAAGATTTAATTTACATTCTGTATCATACCAATGAATAGTTACTAACATTCTTTGAGTTTCCCTTAAATGACAGACATTCTTTAATCACAGGCATTAACTTAGTCACCTTATGAAATAAGTTTTACCAGTATTTATAGACGAGGCACAGAGAAGTTAGTTGACTTGCCCAAGGTCACGTAGCCAACATAGTGAAAGGTGCTCAGTCGTGTCTGACTCTTTGCAACCCCATGTACTATACAGCTGATGGAATTCTCCAGGCCAGAATACTACAGTGGGTAGCCTTTCCCTTCTCCAGGGGATCTTCACAACCCAGGGATTTAACCTAGGTCTCCCATATTGCAGGCAGAATCTTTACCAGCTGAGCTACCAAGGAAGTCCTAGTCTACATAAATCGTATATTATTTATATGATAAATAGTCTAGGTAGTCTGACCTTAGAGACTTTGACCTTGTCACTATGCTGTCTCTCAGTCCTAGCATCCATTTATTGAATAAGTAGGGTGTGCCAGGCCAGTGTTTAGAGCTTCACGCGTATGATCACATATTGTTTATAACTTCACATGTATAATCACATATATGTAATGCATTCATGTATACATATGATAGTGCCAACATACATCCCCTGAGATGGGAGAACTCTCTACGGATTAGGACTTACACATTTTTTATAAGGTTTCCCAGGCCAATAGGAGGACACTGTTAATCCCAATTCACCTAAGAACAACTTCACTTGAGACATTTGAATAGGCTGTAGGAAATGACATCAGAGGATATGAGTGACATCAACCAAAGATGCATAAGGTATCTTTCCCAACACAAACTACCACGTCTAAACTATCCCTAGAGAAATTGCCCCTCCCTTGTTTCTTAGTCACAATTCTATTGTTTCAGGACTCCATGGTCCAGATGCCATACTCACTGCAATATTGTAGTCGTAGGTTCCTTGCATTTGGAAGAAATAAGATTTTTGGTGGCCTAAACTGGTGAGCTAGTGCTTCCAGTGTGTGTGTGTGTACACATGAACATACAGATTTTGTTGTCCTCAGAGTTTATTAAGAATCATTATCAAAAATATTGTTGTAAAATGAAATCAGGAAATGGTTGCATTTGGTGAGCAAAACCTTAAATTTTAATAAAAAGCTCTTTTGAGTAAAAAGCTCTCATGAAAATGAAAGAGGAGAGTGAAAAAGCTTGCTTAAAGCTCAACATTCAGAAAACAAAGATCATGCATCTGGTCCCATCACTTCATGGCAAATAGATGGAAATATTGTGGAAACAGTCGCAGACTTTATTTTTTTGGGCCCCAAAACCACTGCAGATGGTGACCGCAGCCATGAAATTAGAAGACACTTGCTCCTTGGAAGAAAAGTTATGACCAATCTAGACAGCATATTAAAAAGCAAAGATATTACTTTGCCAACAAAGGTCCATCTAATCAAGGCTATCGTTTTACCAGTAGTCATGTATGGATGTGAGATTTGAACTGTAAAGAAAGCTGAGAGCCAAAGAATTGATGCTTTTGAACTGTAGTGTTAGAGAAGACTCTTGAGAGTCCCTTGGACTGCAAGGAGATCCAACCAGTCCATCCTAAAGGAAATCAGTCCTGAATGTTCACTGGAAGGACTGATGTTGAAGTGGAAACTCCAATTCTTTGGCCACCTGATGCGAAGAGCTGACTCATTTGAATAGACCCTGATGCTGGGAAAGATTGAAGGCGAGAAGAGAAGGGGACAACGGAGGATGAGATGGTTGGATGGCATTACCGACTTGATGGACATGAGTTTGAGTAAACTTTGGGAGTTGGTGATGGATAGGGAGGCCTGGCATGTGGCAGTCCATGGAGTCGCAAAGAGTTGGACATAACTGAGCGACTGAACTGAACTGAACTTGTGAGTTAGCTTCCCATGTTATGAATTGAATGGTGAAGAATGAAACAGTTTTAGTGGAAAATTGGCTTTCTAGTCAAATAATTCAGTTTATACCTAACTCCCTTGAAATAAACTGCTTGAAGCTTTAGCACAGGAAAAATTAGGATGAAAACTCAGGATCATTTAAAGCAACCACCCCTGCCCTGTTTTGGTAAAAGCGGGATTTTGTCATGTCCTTTAGAGTGGAGTATTGTACCTAACGGCTATGTATTTTGAAGTACTTTCCAAGTAGGATTGAAACTTCTGGACCTAGATCAGAAACAATTAGCTTTCTCTCAAAAACATCCTTTTATAAAAAGTCCAAAGTAGTGCCTTGGTTTGCAGTTACAGAGATCTAGGCTTTAACCCAGTCTCAACCAGTTTTGAACCATGTCATTGACTACAGTACCTAGTCTTGTTCTACGTAAGATAAGGATAACATATTTATGTTATAGGATTATTAAAAGGAAACAAGATAACGCATACGAAAGGCTTTGAGCGGTACCAAGCAGATACAGGCTCCAAAGAATCTGTGATGGTGTAAGAAGATATGGGTGACAGGTAGTTCTTCCTGGGCTAAAGAGGGTCATGTCAATTTGCTGCCCTTCTGACCTTGACCTCTAGGCCTCTGTCCTTACCAGTTCTTTGACCATGGCTTTGAAGAATGTTAGGACACCTGCAAATTCAAAAATGGCTTTGAAAAAGGATCTGATTCTCAGAATTCAGGCATCCAATGAAGAATACTTCATAAAGAAATGTTAGACATAGGTTCGCAAGTTCTAAAAATATAGAACTATTTTTTAAAATTCCAAAAAATAATGCCACTTAAAAGAGATTAATTTGACCCCAGTTTGCTCATTGAGAATCACCCCTGCATTGTTACCCAGACCTCAGCCATTCACCACCACCTTTCAAACAGCATACCAACATTTACTCACTACTTTTTGTTAACGTATTTTACTTTTAACCCTAATTTATTTCAATAAATTCATTTCTATCACAAACAGAAATCCAGTATCAATTGCCATAATGTAAGTTTAAAACAGAACCAATACTTACTGAAAAAAAGCATATTCATGTCCCACCTAAAATCATCTCACATATTCCCAAGTGATGTTTATTCACATTTGGGAAAAAAGTTCAACCACAGTGTCTCAACCTCACTACTTTAAGGGATATAGAGTTGATTACAAAAGTCCCCCTGAATCTGGTAATCCTGCCATTTTTCCACTGGAAGGGACTTTAAGATTGTTTTGTCATTTAGCCTCTTTGTTTTACAGGTAAAGCATGTCAAACAGAGGGTTTAGTAACATAATGAGGGACACACAACTTCTTAGAGGCAGTGTATAATATTCTTCTGTGGAGAAGGTGCACAAGAAAATTACTTGCCAGTTCTTTTAAGTGTAAGATCCACTGCTATCATTAAGGTCATAAAATAACAAAGCAAGCCAGAGAATTGTAGGGGGTTAGTCATGTGAAGAACCATGAAACATGCAGAGCTGAGTCTTCTGTGCTTCATTATCAAATATGAGTTACTGATACACAGACCTCACATGTCAGTGGGTCCTCATTTCTCCCAGTTCCATTTCTGCTGTCTGATCCTCTCACAGTGACACATCTTTTATTTGATCAAATTATATTTTTATTTAGTAGCTGTGTGAGGGCCATGATAAACAGAGATGCTATAGTGCACATGGCCTAAGATATAATAACTATTCAGTATCTCTTAGTTCAATGAGACTTGGAAAATATTAGCCCATTCATTTTCCTATCTCCCTTCCAAAGAAATCCTCAATATTTCTTGGCTTGGGAGCCTTGCAAAGCCTGATGAGAAACCCATGTTTAGATTAACCTCCCTGCCCCCAAAGAAAGCGGTTTAGTTTCACCTTTCTGTCTGCCTTGCCCTCTGCAGGTCCTGGGAGTAGCTGGTCGTGGTGCTGACTTTTCTGTGTTTGCTTTATGCTGCCTTCTGGCAACTGTAAGTGAGATAGAGGAACAGGAGGAAGCACAGTTAATTCATTCGTGATTTATCCACCTGCCTTTGAATAATTTAGTCTTCTCCAGCAAGAATTTGATAGTGCCTCCAATTTTTCACTGAGGCTCAAGAGTCTCACTTTGTGTAGAAAGATAGGACTAAAGTGTTAGTTTCTCAGTTGTGTCCAACTCTTCGTGACCCCATGAACTGTAGCCCACCAGGCTCCTCTCTCCATGGGATTTTCCAGGCAAGAATACTGGAGCAGGTTGCCATGCCCTCCTCCAGGGGCTAAGGAGTCGTGCATATGCCAAAACCCACGCAGGCAACATCTTCTCTTCTCTTGCTCACCTCTAGGCTAAATTATATGATTCCATCATTTATGTAGATCAAAATGGCTAAATAGCAGCAATTTTACATAATGTAACATCTAAAAAGAGAACATTCATCATGGCTCTGCAGTTAAGATATCTCAACCTGAGCTATAAAGTGGACATTGGTTGCTTGTAGCCTAAAGGTCTAACTTCAAACACTATGCCTAGTTCTTGGAAGCCTCATCATCTGATAAATATTAAGTTACAAAATGAGATTAGAAAAGATGAATTCCAAGGCAGGCAACCAAGTCTCTAGGCTGGACTGATACAAGAAATGAATGACAAAATAGCCAGTAATTGTTGGTGCAGGATGAATGGGATTGCTGAAAGCAGCCCAAAATTCCTTAACAAGGATATGCAACTTCCAGAAATGTTAGCAAGCTACAGCTTCATAGAAAACTAGAAAGGAGGCTTTTGAACATGATAGACATATTCACTAACACACTGACTATTTTAGGGAACAACAATGGATCATTTGGGGGGCTGAGAAGCTGAAGCCCAGCTTCAAGATAAGCTAACACCAGAGTAACAATCCAAGGGAAAAATTTCATGTGTACTTAATGGGAAAGTACCTTTTTGGGTCACAGAAACATTATACACAGAACAGGAGCTCCTTTTGATTGTTTTGGAGGAGAAACATTTTTTTCAGTACTGAAATATTTCTTTTCAATATTCAAGTATATCTAATACAAGCATTTCTTCTAAAGAAGTATTTTTTTATTCTATCAGGAAACCACAGCAACTTAGTCATATAAATTCTATTTTTTCACATCCTTTTGCAATTTGACCCAGCTGGAAAAGTAGAGTGTTGTGATTTTTATCACCGTGTTCTCACATTTCTGTCCTTTAAACTCATTCACATAATTTGATTCTTCAAGTTTCCTGAGAAATAGTGTCCTTCAGTTTACATTGAAATAGTCACAGGTACATAACACAAGTGTGTTGTGCAGGTGACAGTCACTGATCCTAAGGAAGTGAAAGGAGACAGGAAGGGAAAGCAGTAAACCCTTTGGAATCTTATGTAAAAGAATAGAAGGACCAACCAGTGAAACAAAACAAGATTTTAGTGGTAACCATGGCAACCTGCAGGGGTAGAGAAGAATATGGAGCTTTCTGGTCATTATTATTATTGTATTTCAACATTTATTGACTGCCTTCCTTGCATGGGATTGAGGTAATCAATTTTTTCTCATGAGGAGCAGATAAATGGAAATCAGTTTTTCTGAAAGAAAAAACAGCACATTCTAAGGGCTTTTAATGAAGTTGAGAATGTCAGATAACAGAGGAATGCTAAGTTCTCTCTTTTGTGCAGTGAAGAAGATTTTTAAACTTAGAGACTATCCTATAAGGGACCATGCAGTGACATTTATACCAGAGGCACCTGATAGGTAAAAAGATACATGATAAATTCTGTGATGTGGGAAAAGAAGACGCCAATGGTTAGAGTCAAGATTCATTGGTTGCTTGTTTAGAGAGAGAACGAATAATACTTTTTTTGAGGCCAACCATAGTCTTGAGGAGTCCCTGGGACTCTGGTTCTGCCCCTTTCTGCTATACTGATAGTGATTCCTGACCTCGCTGGATCTGAGTTTTCCTCATCTGTAAAGTCACACAATTTGTGTATTGAATTAAATGTCCTTTGAGTATATTAACAAATTATAAGCTGCTATTATTCAGTTTGCAAATTCTGTTGACAGTTTGTGTACTGTGTGCTGGCACTCTTAAATGGAGGAAATGAAAAGGCTAGTTCAATTCACCTACCTACCAGGGCTCTGAGGACTTGAGAAGTTCTCATGAAGGAAAGGGGGCTTTGCAGGTGGCGCGGTGGAAAAGGATCTGCTTGCCAATGCAGGAGGCACAAGAGACACAGATTCAATCCTGGGGTTGGAGAGATTCCTTGGAGTAGGAAATGGCAACCTGCTTCAGTATTCTTGGCTAGAAAATTCCATAGACACAGGAGTCTGCCAGGCCCCAGTTCATGGGTCGCAGAGTTGGACAGAACTGAGTGTGGACGCTCACACATGAAGGAAAGAGTTAGGAACTTGACGACTGAGCATACGGCTTTATTTGACCCAACAGCTGGGGCTGTGTCTAATGCCCCGGTGGGATGATTAAGAGCTCTTAGTTTCGCATGCAAAATGTTCCTGTTTGCATCAGAGATCATTTGGTCTCTGTCATTAGAAAAGGGTTGCAGTGTGAGGCCCCTCTATGGAAGGGCGGTACCGTGGGATATCACAGCTGGGCTGAATCCTGGGCATTCTGCTCCATGGGTAGCACAGAAGGGGAGAAAAGCTGTGCCAGTGTTGATATCCACATGCTAAACCCAAGCATAGTCAACTCCAACTTCAGTAACCCCGACAGCATAAGTTGCAGTATTGTTTCCTGTTTCTAGTCCCTTGTTTCTATCTTTTTTTCATCTCTAACCTGGTCAGTTTCCAAGCATCTTCCTGAGATTTGGCTGCTGAAATTCCCCTGCCCTTTTTTTTTTTTTCAATCCATTATAACCTGGCCTTTCAGAGGCCCACATATGTGCCTGCTGCTGCCACCTCGTGGCCATATCACAATGTCATCGTTGCCTTTATCTTTGATCCCAGCTCTGGGCTAGGCTAGTGTTTACTTCGAGGAATTACTCAGGCACTGCTTCTGATTTGATGGAAAATGATTGGAAAATAAAGATGTTTTACAAAGTATACAAATACTTAATCTCTCTGAAACAGTTTTTTGTTTTCTTGAAGAAGGGTTTTAGAAACTAACTATAAAAGCATTAATATGCCAGTTCAACATAGAAGCTAAACAGTATTGACTGGAAGAGTACATTAATCAGGAAGAAAGAATAACTGTTCACGCCCTTCTTCAAGCAGAGTTAAGGTTCTCTTATCAAATGCAGTGTCTTGGTTTTGCTTCTCACCAGGTAAAGAATAGATTCTCCAAAGTGACACTGGTTTAGCTCAGAAATTATTCTGTATACCTGGCATGTCTGGGTCCTTTATCTTGTACTAATAACTCCAGAATTTCTAATTGAGAATGCAAATTTTGCTCTTCTCTATTTTTTTTTAAAGTCTACCATCTTTCTACTAGTGTTGAACAAGAGATATTTGCTTTCTTCATAACTCTGTCTTCCTTATTCTGGCCTTTTCCACAAATAGGCATCTATCTCCTTTTCCCTATTTCTGGTTCATCCTGATGATTCTTATCGCCAGATATCTTCCCACAAAACCTTCTGTTCACCATGAAGATTCCTAGTGGTTCTTATCTACTGAAGTAATTCTAGTGGACTGAATTTGTTCTTTAATTTTTGAGAAAATGTTCCTCTTAACTGGCTCAGTATATTGATATACAGAATACCAATAATAGTGAATAATGTAAGTAAAGCCACATCTGTATCATAACAGTTGGGCAGTAATAAGCTCCCCATTATTCCAACTCTCCTGATGATTTTTATGGAAAGCTGAGAAGAATATTTTAGGACATAGTTCACAGAGGCCATTGGGATATTTAATATTCTGTAATTATTTTTGACTTACAATATGCTATTCAAAAGCAGATTCTAGAAATAAACCTGCGGTAGTTTCACTCGGGGCAAAAATAGGGAATAAATTGAACTACGGCCATCATATTAAATTATACTACCGTATTATGTTTGCTACATTTGGATCTGTGTCATCTTAGAGATTTCTATGCTGCATTTGTCCTGAGTCTGTGCTTTCCAAAAATATTACCAAGACTCTTCTCTTTTGGTGCCATTATGGTACCTTATTTGAAATATCAAATTGCAGATATTTGAGACCATAGCAGTTTATTGTTGGAAATAGCCTTAGATAAAACATAGCCAGCCTTCTCTTTCTTTTAGCAAGGAAGAGCTGGAAGCCCAGAGAAACAAAGTATTTGCCACAGGTTGCATAAGTAGATCTAAACCATTCTCTTTTGACCATTCTGGTGTCATTCATTTTATTTATAAATGCATACATATAAAGTAAATATTCATGTTATACTTTCCTACACATATTTTATAATTTTATCTTGTTTTATGAATTATAGATCTTTTGAACATGGTATTTTTCTATTACTTTCCCAAGAAGAAATAAAAGAAACATTTTTCAAGGATTTCTTAGCTTTTAAAAATGTATAGGCCACTGCAGTATCTTAATCCTATGTTAAAATGATTTTAGCTAGTGCCTAAAAATAACCATCCTCTGTCAAGACTGCTTTGGAGGGCAGCATTTATTAGATCCATGAGGTTATGTTTACAACATATTGCTATATGGGCACTGTTTTTCATCTTTCACAAGACTTTAAATAAGAATAACTGTGGAACCCTTTAAATAGGCCCTAATATGATCCCATTGCCATTATTACATGATGAAAGGCTCATATGTTTCTCCAAATACATCTATTTTAATGTGTTCAGATTTCAAGGGTGCTTTAGAATGACATTCTATTGTCGTTTTGTTTTTATACATTAGGCTAGTCTCAGTAGCAAAATGGATATGTCTAGCAAAGTCAAGGATTAATTCCCTCTTAGAATGCCCCAGCGAGAAAGACTTTTCCCTGCTGATTTGTTCCATGACAATTCAAACAAGATTATTGTAAGGAAGGTGGATATGAATTTTTAAGATGATTTTCCTTGTTCACTCATTACTGTTCTAGCTGTGGTTTTACATTTTTGAGAGAGTACATTGCTTCTTGCTTTTTCTACCTTTCCTCCCTCTTCCTTCCTGCCTTCCTTCCTTCCATAATTCATCAGATATTCATCTGACATCAATTATACATCAGGTCTTTTGTTACATGTTGTAGAGCTTGTGATTTAGGGAAGATTATATTATAATATGATTTTCTTACATTTCTAACTTTCAGAACTATATATCAAATTCATGATCATATTGTGAAAGGTCCTGTATTATTTCACTTTGATCTTTATGATAATCTCTTCAGGAATATTCTGAAATCTGCCCCACTAGAAGTATTTAATAGTTACTTTTGTAGAGTGTGCTTATTGAAATTGTTGCAGTTGTAAAGAAAACTTATGCACAGCTCTGAGATCTATGTTGTTTCTTCCATTGTAACCACCATTGTCCATTGAAAAACATAGCTCTGTTATCCCACATGTTTTCATTTGTCCAAAAGAGATTACTGCTGTCTTATAATTAATCCATCGGAGATGGAGGGAGAGGTTTTCTTTAGTTGTGTTTAGTTTAGTTGATGAGAACACTCCAGCAACAATATTCTCATTCACTAACTAGAAGGCTGATTTAATAGAGGCATTGCTGCCTCCACCCCTTTCGGAAGCCGCAGCAGGCAGGCCTGGCTTAGGGTTCGTTAGAGTCTGGTTGGATGACAGCAGACTGGGAAGCAGCTGCAGATGATCAGAACCAGGCCTTGGCTAGCTTCAGCTTCTGCCAAGCCCAGCATGGCTCTAAATACTTTCTAGATTCCAAAGAAAATATGCCAGCCTTATGCTTGCTGATCATGGGACATAGATGGAATATATGTTTCTGGCTTTGAGGTTCCAGAGGAAATGCTTATCATTGGTGCAAACACTCTGTCTTGCTGCCATGTGTGAGCAGAAAAATGATACTTTAGCTGTGTATGTTTCCTTTTGGTGATTAAATGGGTCATTCTCAATTTTCTTTAAGCTTTCAGGCTAAATCTGCATTTTAAATGTAATGAAGAAGGGGACCTTAGGGCACAGCTTGTATAGGCCCCTTGTTTTATAGAAAAGTCTCTGAGGACTCAGATCCACACTGGATTAGGGGTGGGTGTTTAGCCAAGCACTGCCCAGGCACCAGGGCATGAAAAGGAATGAGTCCTTTGTATTTGCAGTGGTGCAGTGTTTGGCCCATCTCATTAATTTAACTAAAAGATGAAGGGGCATTTTTCTAGATTCCATATATATGCATTAAGATGCGGCATTTGTTTCTCCCTTTCTGACTTCACTCTGTGTGATAGTCTCTAGGTCTATGGGGTCGCACAGAGTCGGACACGACTGAAGCAACTTAGCAGCAGTAGCAGGTCCATCCATGTCTCTATAAATTACAATTCATTACGTTTTAAAACTGTGTAATTTTACTCTGTATTTATGGGAGATTGGAATTGACACATATATACTGCTGATGCTATGTATGCAAGAGATGACTAATGAGAGCATATAGGTAGCACAGGAAACTCTACTTAAGGCACGGTGGTGACCTGAATGGGAAGGAAGTCCAAAAGGGATAGTATATATGTATGTGTATGGCTGATTCATTTTGCTGCAGAGTAGAAACTTTCACAACATTGTAAAACAACTTTACTTCAATATAAATTAATTTTAAAAGATGAAGGAGCTTTATAAACTATAGTGATAGATAATATAAAGATAAATTGATTAATAGAGATAGAGAGCGCTAGGCTTAAAGTGAGTAGGTACTGAATAGTGTACAAAGTACTCTATATATTAATAGTTAGCTTAAAATTTTAGAATTCTAATTGCCAATTGACAAAGTAGGTATGGAATACTTTAAACTCAGTTCCATTTCTTATAGACAAAATATATAAAAAGTTTTCATATGCATGTTTACCATCCATATTATCTTCTGTTATTGGGGAGATTTGTTTTGTTTTCATATATTCTCATTCTGTACAGATAAAAAAATACCGTTAATTTGTCCATGTATGAACTTACAGAAAATGGACTAGGAGTAAAGAGGCAAGCAGGTAATCCTCTTTCTCAATGTATCTCTTTTTACTTTTTCTGTTCTTACCTTTCATTTCTCCCTGTCTTTCTTCATCTCAAATATTTTTTCTATTTGTTTGGTGATATTTTTTTAAATCCCATAGAATATATGCTTCCATGTTCCTATTTTCCTGCTGTCATGTCCTGTGGATTTCAGAATACTGTTGTTCATTTATTCCCTTACAGCTCTAAGAATAAATTAATTTGAGAATCTATAACTGTTTTCATTAGACATCTAGTTCCAACATGAAAACAAACAGCAAGAGAGAGAAGAGAGACTGAGAAAGAAAGAAAACCCCATAGCTAAATAGTGCCATTTATGCAAAAGCTAACACTGTTTTCCTTGGGAAATGTTGGTACCCTGGAGACCTGGTCAATAGCCCTCTACAGACTCATTAAGCTCCAAAGTGAGTTACTCACCTTGATCAGCAAAGATAAAAAGAAGAACCATTTAGTAAAGCATTAACATTTATTTATACCAGATTCTATAGACTGCCACCTCTAGAGCCATGGGTATTTTTATACATAGAGTACCATGGTTGATACCACATACTCCTCTGACTTGGCTCAGAGCTGACTGATGGAGGATTAATCTGTGATGCAAAAGCCACCAGCTAGAAGCTGATGTGCGGTCCATAAGGCATTGTTCCAAGAGCTCCACCCAGTAGCTGAACCTTTTTTGGAGTGCTAACAGCCTTGATCATGAAAGCATGATTCCGTGTACCAGCAACACGAGTATCACCTTGCAGAATCTTCAGTCCCACCCCAGACTTTCCAAATCAAAAATGTTCATTTTACTAAGATTCTAAGTTGATGCACATTAGATTTTGAGAAACACTGTACTATAAAACTCAATGAGACCTCAGTTTTTGTGGAGCTTGGATGTGGAGTATTGAAACGTCACAAACAACAGGTGGGAAATAATGACAGAGACATAAAAAGGAAAATAAAGAAGGCATGAGCCAGTGAAAGTCATGAGTTAATAGAATCCATGGAGTAGAACAAATATGAATAAAGTCCTGTTAACTGATGGAGAGAGCTCAGTAACAGCAGAGACACAGCGAAGCTAAGGGCACACACACCGAAGTAGGGGGCAGTGAACAACTTCTGGAGAGGATGACTTCTAAAATTGCTTCTGGGTTGGAGAGCTGCTTTCTGAGTGCTGAAATCCTATTGCATTCGGAACAGCATTCGTTCTCTGTACGTGCTCGTTGTGCAACCGCTAAAGCAGTGCCCTTATTTCTACATTCCTGAAAACTTGCAGCAAATTCTTATTAATAGTTTGAGACTCCATTTTTTGAGGTAACTTAGGAATACTTTTGACCTTGGCAAGCTGAAAGAGTCTCAAAAGCACATCATTCACAAGGCGTTTAGTTCTTTAACTTATTCCCAGGTCAAGTTCTTATTTTTCTGTAAAAATTAAGTTTTGTAGAAAGCTGAACTTTAATACCACTTATGGTTTAACCTATTCCTGGTGAAGCTATGCAAAAGAGGTGTAGGGATTTCCAGAATGGTGGTCTGAGGAACCTGGCAAATCCTTTCCCTAAAAATAAAACAACAAAAAAAGAAACTCTCCCCCCTAAATTGACAAAGTAGCCATTTCAGGAATCTGGAAATTGCTGAGAGGCACATAAAGTGAAGTCGCTCAGTCTTGTCCGACTCTTTGTGACCCCATGGACTGTAACCTACCAAGCTCCTCTGTCCATGGGATTTTCCATGCAATAGTACTGGAGTGCATTGCCATTTCCTCCTCCAGGGGATCTTCCGGACCCAGGGATTGAACCCGGGTCTCCCGCATTGTAGACAGATGCTTTACCATCTTGATAAGCTTTTATTGAAGAAAGCTGCTGAACCTTGGGTAAGAGCAGCAAGAGTCTGTGGCATTTTTGCCCAGGGTTTCTCTCATCACTTCCAGGCACGTATTTTATGTACAAATACATGAAGATATCATATATAAAATATATGTACATTTTATAATTATGTTATATGTCTTTTTAATTGGTTATGAGGTAGAAGAGGAAAAATTAATAGTCTTTTATATATTCCTACAAGTTTATCTTTTCTGATGCGTTTGAAATGTGGTGTTGGAGAAGACTCTTGTGAGTCCCTTGGACTGCAAGGAGATCCAACCAGTCCATTCTGAAGGAGATCAGCCCTGGGATTTCTTTGGAAGGACTGATGCTAAAGCTGAAACTCTAGTACTTTGGCCACCTCATACGAAGAGTTGACGCATTGGAAAAGACTCTGATGCTGGGAAGGATTGAGGGCAGGAGGAGAAAGGGACTACAGAGGATGAGATGGCTGGATGGCATCACTGAGTCGATGGACGCGAGTCTGAGTGAACTCCAGGAGTTGTTGATGGACAGGGAGGCCTGGCGTGCTGCGATTCATGGGGTCGCAAAGAGTCAGACACGACTGAGTGACTGAACTGAACTGAATGTCTTCATTTCCTCATATATACTACGTTCTAGTCATCTCATGTAATGCGAAGGACTTCTGTTAGTACTTGCTGTAAAGCATGTCTGCTAGTAACAGATTCTTTTATTTTGTATCTGAGGTTATCTTTATTTCACCTTTATTTTTGAGGAATATTTTTGCTGGATACAGGATTCTCATTTAATAGTTTTGTGTTTTCTTTTTTGTTTGTTTGTTTTGGCACTTTTCTTTGCATCTCAGTGCTTTCTAACCTCCATTATTTATAAGCAGAAGTATGCTGTTAATCATATTTTTAGTTATCAGTGCATGACGAATTATTTTTCAATTATCTCTGTCTTTCAAAATTTTTACTCTGTGGCTAGATATGGAGGTCTTTGTGTTTATTCTGCTTGGAGTTTTATGAGATTCATGTATCTGTAGATTAAATTTATTGAATTTTGAAGTTTATAACTATTTAGTTCTTCAAATATCTTTTCTGCCCATCTTTTTCTCAGCCCTTCCTAGGATTCCTATTATGTGTATGTTGGAGTGTTTGAGGATGTCCTTAATGTCTTTGAGACTGCTCATTTTTTAATGTTCATTTTCCTGTCTGTTCTTCAGGATGGGTAATTTTTATTGGTCTGTCTTCAAGTTTACTCACCCTTCCTCTGATTTTGAATTTGCTGTTGAGCTTGTCTGGTGAATTCTTAATTTCAGTTATTATACTTTTCAGATATGGATTTTCTATTTTTTTCTTTTTGATAATTTTCATTGATATTCTCTATTTGAAAAGTCATTGTTGTCATAGTTATATTTAAATCATTTGAACATGATTTCTTTTAGTTCTAGGAACATATTCAAAATAACTGGTGTAGAGCTTTTGTATGCCAAGTTTAATATATGAGGCCTTTAGAGACAGTTCACAATAATTTTTTTCCTTCTTAGAATAGATCATACTTTTCTATTTCATTTCATGTATCATGATTTTTATTTTATGAAAATTAGACACCTTATATAATATATTGCAGCAGCTCTGAATTCTAATTTTTCCACTGGAGAGAAAAGAAAATAAGTGAATATTTTAATTAAAAAAATAAAGACTTGAATAGACAGACATTTTACCGAGGAAGACAGATGAATGGCCGTGTAGGAATGGCTAATAAGCACATAAAAGAGGCTCAAAATTCTAGTCATTAGGAAAATGCAAATTAAACCATAATAAGAAAGTACTTTATGCCACTGGAATAGCTGCAATTAAAGAGACAGAGAGTAGACCAAGTGTTGGGGACAGCAGGAGAAACTGGAACCCTTATACGCTACTAGCATGGGTGAAAGCAATGCAGCCCTTTGGTAAAGAGGTTGCAGCTTCAAAAAAATTAAGCTTATCATACAGCCCAGCAGTTCTGCTCCTAAATATCTACCCAAGAGAAATGAAAACATGTCCAAATATAGTGTTGTACACAAATGCTCCTAGAAGCATTACTGAGAGTAGCCACAAACTAGAAACAATTCTATTAACTACCCAAAAATCAGTGGAAAAGCAAAATATTGTATAGCCATACAACAAAACACTAACTATAAAAAAGAATGAGCACCGACATAAATGAACCTCAGAACATTATGCTATGAGAAAGAAGCCAGACGTGAAGACTACATTCGTATGATGCATTTTCTGTGCAGTGTCCAGAAAAGACAAATCTAGACATGAAAGCAGATCAGTAGTTGTCTGGAGTTGAGGTTAAGAGCAGGGATTGACTGCAGTGGGCATGAGGAATCTCCATTGAGAGAGAGAGAGTCGGGGGCAAGCTGGCTGTGGGCAGATGCAGATGGCAGGGACAGTGACATTTACAGAGGATAAGAGGTGTATCAGTGATTGTAGCTTCAGGATTTTAGTTCATGAAGGTGACCGAATGATGCCATGAAGGAAGACTTTCTTATTTACATTTCCCATGAGAAGGGTGCAGCCAAATCATGCCAGTCCAAGTGGAGAAGCATCAGGTTTAGTTATGAGGCAGAAAAGAGCAAAAGAAAGCCCAGATCAGGGCCTTTATTAAGGCCTCCTTGGGGGAGGCAAGGCAGGATGTGGTCAGCAGCTTAGGACTGGCCAGTTTGAGGAATTCTGGTAGGCTCTGGGGCAAGGGAGCTGTTCCTAATTGTTTGTTACATGATCCTGGGTTGATTTAGAATAGGGGGAATATTGGCTTGGTGTATGAGTGTTTG
>SJYC01085152.1:0-15447 GCA_006408675.1 Madoqua kirkii
AAAAAAAAAAAAAAAAAAGGTGGGCCTTCACAAACTCTTAGAAGCATGTTCTAAGTTCCATAAACAGGCATGTCATTTAGTACAGGGACTCCTGCCTATCATTTAACCCAACATTTCCCTGTAGATGGCCCTGTTCATAAGAAAGAATATTCAGGCTCAAGGTTATTGAAATGAGACAATAAAGGGCTTTCTGAAAATGCTAAACAGTTTTCAAAACATCATCTAAATACTCTTTTTCAAACCTCTACATGCACAACTCCTCAATAAGTTCTCTCACATCTTAAAAGTATCTATCATTAGCTTCTCCCAAGTATAGACTTCTGATAGACCGCTCAAGATTCAGAAATAGGAATGTCTGCTCTGTAAATGCTACAGCTTTGTGAAAGGAAAAACTCATCATAATATGCCTGGAAAACTCTATTGCCTCTTTTCTACATCTGGAGTGGTCGTTTTACTCCTACTGTGTCTTGCTTGACATGATAGAATGAAAATATAAATATAATAATATTTAAAGTTCTGTACTTAAAAATATTTTCCATTTTTCACTAAAATAAGGAGAATTACAAATAGATCAATGATTATTACCTGATCTCTGAAGTGTCTGGGAGGTGAATCCTCAAGTCTTGGGAGATATGACTCCTTCCACAAGCAGGTGTCACTGGGACATAGTCTGTGTGAAGCATCTCAGAAGATCTTCCAATCATGGAAACAAATAAATCATGGCTTCCAACATGACAGATGCTCCCCAACCAACTTTAT
The DNA here is from genome assembly GCA_006408675.1 of Madoqua kirkii. Taxonomy (NCBI): domain Eukaryota; kingdom Metazoa; phylum Chordata; class Mammalia; order Artiodactyla; family Bovidae; genus Madoqua; species Madoqua kirkii. The sequence goes on from SJYC01085152.1 coordinate 760, forward strand.
TAGGTGAATTTTTAGCCAATAAGGAAATGAGTATTTTAATGGAAAATATCTTTTTAAATGATCATGTAGTGACCCATATAAGCATCTCTGTAAGCATAGAAGTATCTCTATAAAATACATAATCTTCCTGCATCATTACTGCAATGCCTGCAAGGCTGCTGCTGCTGCTGCTAAGTCGCTTCAGTCATGTCCGACTCTGTGCAACCCATAGACGGCAGTTCTCCAGGCAAGAACACTGGAGTGGATTGCCATTTCCTTCTTCAATGCATAAAAGTGGCTATTCATTTCTAATTGCTGTTTTGTCTTTCCTAAATATCCTCTACCTTGTTGCGTAGATTGTTTATAGAACTGACACGAAACAAAGAGGCTGCATCCAGTTCTTTCAACTGAAGCCTAGGAAACACAGTCTCAGTGAAGATCCCTAGCTAGAGAAAGACAAAAACAGGCTTTTTCCTACTCTTTAATCATTCTCTTTCCTACCATATAAGCAACTCTTGTGTCTGCTCTGAGCAGAGGTTTGGTGTTAGGTATCCCGTACAAAAATTTAGAACTACATTTCCATCATTACAGGGGTATGGATCTGATTTGACTAAATGAAACTAAACAAACTTCTAAAATGATCCTAAACTAACATTTTACTCATTTAAGAGTAATCTGAAGAAGACAAAGAATATTCTTGAAATAATTTCTGAATTTTCATCACTGATTCAGTAATATCCATGTCCACTCATTGCATAGGAGATGCTGCAAACACTCTGTTTCAGAACTTGTATTTTGGTCAGGCAGCCAAAACTTAGTGGCAGGAGACTAATTTAAATATCTTCAAGTTTCTTTGGATTGTGTCAACTGGTAATTAAACTGGACTTGATTTTTATTCAAAGCTGTAGAGTTGGTTTTGCTTGTGTTACTCTGTTTCAGCAGTTTGATTAACATTGTTTGGAGACATATTCATATCGCTATGCTTTTAACAGGTAGATACACTTTCAAGCAATACATTCTGCTAACATGCATTTTTGAGTCTCTGAAAGAAAAACAAAACTAAGTGTAAAGATAGTTGGTATGTTGGCAGTATATAAATAACTGGGATCCAAGGGCTTCTCAGGTGGTGCTAAAGAACTCAGTTGTCAATGCAGGAGACATAAGAGATGTGGGTTCGAAATCTAGGTCAGAAAGATTCCCTGGAGGGCAGGGTGACCCACTCCAGTATTCTTGTCTGGAAAGTCCCATCTTCAGAGGAGCTTGGCAGGCTACAGCCCATAGGGTCTTAAAGATTTCGACACAACTGAAGTGATTTAGCATGCATGCATAGTCTATGCTAGAAAATCAGATATCTTTGAGCAAAAAAAATGGGAAGAAGTTTTCAAGTATCACATAATCTATGTTGAATATTTTACGAAAAGTATTTTCTGCCGTGCATCCTTCACTCAAAGGAAATCCAAAAAACGTTGAGAAATTCTTATAGTGCCTGAGTTATTCATCTATATAAAGGTCCTCTACTGTTTTGTACTGATCTTATATAATTTAGCCTTAACCTTTGTCTCTGATCTTCACTCCCACATATTAAACCTCTATTTTATCCCAAAATGTCATTGTAACATACCATTGTATACAAACTTCTACAGAGTTTTATAATATAATAAATCTAATTCTGTTTCCTCCTTTCTTACTCTACACATACTTGTGATCAGAACTGGCTACAGTGTGGAATAAAAGTGCAGGGTCCCTTGTAAAAAATTTATTAAGAACTTCAGATGGCAACAGCAGAGGCTGAAACAAAGTGTGCGGCTCTTCTAGGTACGGGGCTTTGTGTTTGCATGTGGCACACAACTCTCATGTGAGCTTTGAGGACACAGCATGTTCCCTATGTACACGTGTTTTGTTTCTTACTGTCCCACAGAATTCTACAGTATGTGTCTTGTCCCTCAGGGACAGAAAATTTCATTTCCTCAAATTTGACACTCTTAAGAACAGTGGCATTCCTAACTCATCTTTATAGAATTGTGTAAGAATGTCTTTGAGATGTATTTCCAGGAATGAGATCTTTGGGTCACAGGTCATATGGTTGCTCAGTTTTACTATATGCTGTCGGATGGTTCTAGAATAGGTTGTATACCCTGATCAACAGTGCTGAGTACACTTTTTTTTTTGGTCTATTTAGTTTGCTAATTGTGGTATTGTAAATATCTCTGTCAGTCTACCATTTCTCTATTCATTTCATCTGTGATTTAAATCATTGAATAGAAATCCATGTTTGTTTACACATCTAATTTCACATTAGTTTTTGTGCATTTGAGGTCTCCTTTAAACTTAATTTCCCTGATGACTCAACAGTAAAGAATCCACCTGCAATGCAGTATATGCAGGTTGGATCCCTGGGTTCGGAAGATCCCTTGGAGAAGGAAATGGCAACCCACTCCAGTGTTCTTGCCTGGAGAATACCATGGACAGAGGAGCCTCAAGGGCTGCAGTCCATTGGGTTGCAAAGAGTCAGACACAACTTATCGACTAAACAAGAACAACAACAGATTACAAGATAGCAGGTCAAAGTTGTTTTTCTGTCCCTTATCTTAGTACTGGTTTATGGCCTTGTTACAGTTACAGTTCAGTTGCTCAGTCGTGTCCAACTCTTCGTGACCCCATGAATTGCAGCACACCAAGCCTCCCTGTCCATCACCATCTCCTGGAGTTCACTTGAGGAAGGGGCAATGCACATATCTTTCTTTTGTTTCTTCTCAATGCCTTATCACCTTGGAGGGGTAGGTGCAATTTCACAGAACACTTCTGTTACCAGAAGTTGTGTCTGGCTGCTTGTCACTCAAAAGGCAATAAAGAGGCCAGGTTTGTGGAAAGGAAAGCTTGCTTTATTTCAGATGTCAGCAACTGGGGTAGGGGGTAAGTGTCTGTCCAAATGCCAGCATCCCCCCACTGACAATCAGTAGAAGAACTTTATTGATGGAGAACTTTATTCTATACATGCAGAAATAGTACAGTCAGCTCTGATAGTCATCTTGAAAGTGATCATTGGAGATTTGACCAGCATCATCTTGGTTGATTTAGGCTCAGTTAATCTTCAGTTCTGGGCTTCTCTGGCGGCTCAGATGGTAAATAGTCCACCTGCAATGCAGGAGAACTGGGTTCAATCCCTGAGTTCAATCCCTGGGAAGATCCCCTGGAGAAGGGCATGGCAACCCACTCCAGTATTCTTGCCTGGAGAATTTCCAAGGAGAGAGGAACTTGTTGGACTATAATCCATGGGATCGCAAAGAGTCAGACATGACCGAGCGACTAAGCACAGCACAGCACACAGCACAATCGTCAGTTCCAGGGTCAGTTTGTTTCCATTTTATGGAGACAGATTCTCAAAACTGTGGCAGCTTATGCCATGGCTACAATCTGATCACATAGGTTAACTCCTTCTCCTGGTAGGAGTTTTGGTATCTATGACAGCTCACAGGATATGGAGAATATTATCTATAGCCTTTGAGAAGGAACTATAGGTCCTTGACTATGTTAAGGGCTATAATTATTATTATTTGGTCTCCTTTGACTGTTTTCCTTTGTTTCTGCATTTTTCTCATTTCTCTGATTAAACTTATTCTTTGACTAAAGTTTTCCACAGACAAAAGGCAGGCAGAAGACGTGGGGTGTCAAGGACCATAGGTTTCTGCCTCATTTCACTTCCTGTCTCTCTTGCACCAAAATTTCTAAGACCTCTAGGGTATCAGGGCAGACAAGGGAAATAACAGAATAATTCCTGCTTGACAGCTGCTGTGCTGCTGCTGCTAAGTCGCTTCAGTTATGTCCTACTCTGTGCGACCCCATAGACAGCAGCCCATCAGGCTCCCCCATCCCTGGGATTCTCCAGGCAAGAACACTGGAGTGGGTTGCCATTTCCTTTTCCAATGCATGAAAGCGAAAAGTGAAAGTGAAGTAGCTCAGACAGCATATTAAAAAAACCCTGATACTGGGAAAGATTGAGGGCAGGAGGAGAAGGGGAAAACAGAGGACAAGATGATTGGGTGGCATCACCGATTCAAAGGACATGAGCTTGAATAAGCTCCAGGAGTTGGTGGTGGACAGGTACGCCTGGAGTGCTGCAGTCCATGGCATCACAGAGTCAGAAACAACTAGCGACTAAACTGACTGAACTGAACTGGGGCAGCTCCAGTCGAGGGCTTTCTGAACTGAGGTTTATTCTGGATCATCTGCTAGGTACATATCTAAGTGACTCTAGAAAATAAACACACAAACACACATATATAAACTTAGATATACGTTCAAAAACAGCGTAGATTTAAGTTTTTAAGTTCCAGTTCAAGGGTCTAAGTGCTGCATTACTGGAAGGATATGAGCTACAAGGAAACCATTCAATATCATGGTAATCCAAGTTTATGCCCCAACCAGTAACACTGAAGAAGCTGAAGTTGAACACCCACAAGAAGACCCACAAGACCTTCTAGAACTAACACTCCAAAAAGATGTCCTTTTCATTATAGGGGACTGGAATACAAAAGTAGGAATTCAAGAAACACCTGGAGTAACAGGCAAATTTGGCCTGACTACAGAATGAAGCAGGGCAAAGGGTAATAGAGTTCTGCCAAGAGAACGCACTGGTCATAGCAAACACTCTCTTCCAACAACACAAGAGAAGACTCTACACATGGACATCACCAGATGGTTGACACCAAAAGAAGATTGATTATATTCTTTGCAGCCAAAGATGGAGAAGCTATATACAGTCAGCAAAAACAAGACCAGGAGTTGACTGTGGCTTGAATCATGAACTCCTTATTGTCAAATTCAGACTGAAATTGAAGAAAGTGGAGAAAACCACTAGGCCATTCAGGTATGACCTAAATCAAATTCCTTATGAAAATACAGTGGAAGTGAGAAATAGATTTAAGGGATTAGATCTGATAGACAGTGTACCTGATGAACTATGGATGGAGGTTCCTGACATTGTATAGGAGACAGAAATCAAGACTATCACCAAGGAAAAGAAATGTAAAAAATAAAAATGGCTGTCTGAGGAGGCCTTACAAATAGTTATGAAAAGAAAGGAAGTGAAAAGCAAAGCAGAAAAAGAAAGATATACCCATTTGAATGCAGAGTTCCAAAGAATAGCAAGGAGAAATAAGAAAGCCTTCCTCAGTGATCAATGCAAAGAAATAGAGGAAAACAACAGAAATGGAAAGACTAGAGGTCTCTTCATGAAAATTAGAGATAGCAAGGGAACATTTCATGCAAAGACAGGCTCAGTAAAGGACAGAAATGGTATGGACATAACAGAAGCAGAAGATATTAAGAAGAGGTGGCAAGAATACACAGAAGAAATGTACAAAAAGGATCTTCAAGACCCAGATAATTATGATGGTGTGGTCACTCGCCAAGAGCCAGACATCCTGGAATGTGAAGTGAAGTGGGCCTTAGGAAGCATCACTACAAACAAAGCTAAGGGAGATTATGGAATTCCAGTTGAGCTATTTCAAATCCTGAAAGATGATGCTGTGAAAGTGCCACACTCAATATACCAGCAAATTTGGAAAACTCAGCAGTGGCCACAGGACTGGAAAAGATCAGTTTTCATTCCAATCCCAAAGAAAGGCAATGCCAAAGAATGCTCAGACTATTGCATAATTGCACTCATCTCACATGCTAGGAAAGCAATGCTTAAAATTCTCCAAGCCAGGCTTCAGCTACGTGAACCATGAACGTCCTGATGTTCAAGCTGGTTTTAGAAAAGGCAGAGGAACCAGAGATCAAATTGCCAACATCCTCTGGATCACAGAAAAAGCAAGAGAGTTCCAGAAAAACATCTATTTCTGCTTTATTGACTATGCCAAAGCCTTTGACTGTGTGGACCACGATAAACTAGGGAAAATTCTGAAAGATGGGAATACCAGACTACCTGACCTGCCTCTTGAGAAACCTGTGTGCAGATCAGGAAGCAACAGTTAGAACTGGACATGGAACAACAGACTGGCTCCAAATAGGAAAAGCAGTACGACAAGGCTGTATATTGTCACCCTGCTTATTTAAATTCTATGCAGAGTACATCATGAGAAACACTGGGCTGGAGGAAGCACTATTTGGAATCAAGATTGCCAGGAGAAATCTCAATAACCTCAGATATGTAGATGACACCACCCTTATGGAAGAAACCGAAGAATAACTAAGAAGCCTCTTGATGAAAGTGAAGGAAGAGAATGAAGAAGTTGGCTTAAATCTCAACATTCAGAAAACTAAGATCGTGGCATCCAGTCTCATCACTTCATGGCAAATAGATAGGGAATCAGTGGAAACAGTGGCTGACTTTCTGGGCTCCAAAATCACTGCCCATGCTGATTGCAGCCACGAAATGAAAAGACGCTTACTCCTTGGAAAGAAAGTTATGACCAACCTAGACAGCATAGTAAAATGCAGAGACATTATTTTGCCAACAAAGGCCCGTCTAGTCAAGGCTATGGTTTTTCAAGTAGTCATATATGGATGTGAGATTTGGACTATAATGAAAGCTGAGTGCCAAGAAATTTATGCTTTTGAACTGTGGTGTTGGAGAAGACTCTTTCAAGTCCCTTGGACTACAAGGAGATCCAACCAGTCCATTCTAAAAGAGATCAGTCTTGGGTCTTCATTGGAAGGACTGATGTTGAAGGTGAAACTCCAATACTTTGGCCACCTGATGCGCAGAGTTGACTCATTGGAAAATACCTTGATGCTGGGAAAGATTGAGGGCAGGAGGAGAAGGGGACGACAGAGAAACAGATGGTTGTATGGCATCAATGACTCGATGGACATAGGTTTAGGTGGACTCCAAGAGCTGGTGATGGACAGGAAGGCCTGGCGTGCTCAGGTTCATGGGTCGGGAAGAGTTGGACATGACTGAGTGACTGAACTGAACTGAACTGATGAGCTACAAAGTAGGATATCACTTTAGAGTTTGTACAGTGTGACTAAATAAGCTAATTCTCATGGTATATAACTAAACTGACAATTTTGAGTGATGATAGTTGTCAATGTAGAACAATATTAGTAGCAACACATGCTATGAGCTATATAGGTTTTTACTATGTCCTATATACTTCACATATATTAACTCATTTGATTTTCACAAAAGTTTAATTTGTGGATAAAGAAATCAAGATGGAGGAGTTTAAGTCTAATGCAAAAACTGAATTTTAATTGAGGCTTTTAACCTGAATCCATACTCTTAACTGGGCTTCCCCGTTTGGCTCAGCAGTAAAGAATCGCCTGCCAGTACAGAAGATGCAGGTTTGACCCCTGGATTGGGAAGACCTGTTGGAGAAGGAAATGGCACCCGACTCCAGTGTTCCTCCTTGGGAAATCCCTTAGATACAGTCCATATGATCACAAAGAGTTGGACACAACTTAGTGACTAAACAGCAATAATACTCTTGACTATTTTATGATACTGCTTTTTGTCACAGATTTTTTAAACATCAAATCAATGCAAAGCAAGTGAAGTAGAAGACAAAATGTATGGAAAGGTCTTTCATAGATAGTCTCTGAAATAAGTTTTAGAAAGTTTATAGGCATGACTATCAGCATTAAAGAGCTTCCCCAGTGCCTCGGATGATAAAGAGTCCGCCTGCAATGCAGGAGACCTGGGTTCAATCCCTGGGCCAGAAAGATCCCTTGCAGAAGGGAATGGCAACACACCCTAGTATTCTTGCCTGGGAAATTCCATGGACAGAGGAGACAATCCATGGAATCACATAGAGTTGGACACAACTTAGCAACTAACACTTTCACTTCATCAACATTAAAAATATTTAAACTAATATTTATTCAATGCCTAGACCATTTTTTCCCCTGCATAGAAGCTTGTCAAATTATTTAGCTCTATGCATCCTCTCACAGAATTTGACTAATTATTTAGGTAGTCAAAAGTGAATAAAGCTTTTTATACACTGTTTAGACATGTTGTTTCCTTTGTGGTGCAATAGGGTAGTGGAGGGGACCTGGAGGTGGCAAATCTGGGAACAATGACTTGTGATTTGTCTTGGGCTTATCTGCACATTATGAATAGAATTCTGAAGCTACTTCTACTTCTTCTAAAGTACCATTTATAAATGATGATGAGACAAGTAATCAAAAATGTTGCTTAAAAATTCAGAATAGAAATTTTAATGTATGCAAACCTTGTTCAAGTTCTCCTAGTCAAATCCAGTCAAATCTAGTAATGGCAAACAAGGCATTCTTGCAAAAGAGATTCAGTATGTCTTGGAAACATACTTCAGTAAGGAGAAATGTTCAAAATTTGTGTGAGTAGAGCAATTTTGTTGCTTTATATAAAAGGTTATATTTTGTTATCAAATATAATCTGAAAAATAAAAATATCTTTAAGGATTTGCAAATATTAGGGTGCAGAAAAGACTCATTCATTTGTCTAGGTCTTAGGAAAAGGCTTGGAAAGACAAGGGTATTTGATGAGGGGTCTCTGAGTCCTGGCCTCTATCACCTGTCTATCACTGCTATTTTCCCCTCTCTCTCCTTTTACCTTCCTTTCCTATCCTTCTTCTTCTCACTTATCTTGGAGCAGGTGGTTTAGACTTCTTATGTGATTTGTATTGTTTTTATTCCCTTGTTTGGGGGTGGAATTATAGCCTTGACAGACCTGTGTGGATGCTTGCTAAAGATCCACAAAGGAGCAAAAACACTCCCAGTCATTGCTAACACACAAAGCTGTCGTGAAGAAAAAATAACAGGGGATCTCATAAGCTATCATGGGGATTCAAACATGGTCAGTGCTATTCAAGAAATAATACAAACACGTTCATTTCTATTCTCAGATGTAAAGACAATAGACCACCAGGTGTTTTTTATTTCTTTTTCTGCTTTCCATCACTTTGAAATAAATGAGCAATTTGATATCTTAGACCCAGTTAAAGAGAATCACATACCTTGAAAACAGAAGAAGGAATAAATGCAAGTTTCCTAAGTGGGCTTGTGTTATATTTCACTGTGGCAACTGAAGCTAATGCATAAGAGGTTTTGATTTTTTAGCTAGCGTGGTATTGGTAGAAAAGGCAATAAAACCTGAAGCAGGACAACAAGGAACATGTGAAAAGGTGTGTGTGTGTGTTTTATGTGTGTGACATTACTTTGGAGTTACTAAATGCCACCTGAGATAACCAGAAACTGACAAAGTGATCAGGCTGGAAGTTTTCATTTTCCCTTTTTTTCTCCCATAGAAAGTAGAAAAATAATTTATTCCAAAAATGGCAGAAATGAGAAATTCCTCCTGAAAATATACTTTGGTATAATTCTGAGAGACAGATTTTCCCTCTGAACATGTTCTCCTGCCTGCCCCATTGGAGTTTCATTGTCTCGTAACAATTTTTAAAGCATTTCAACGAATACATGTTGTGAGGAGGTAGAAACCATCTTCAGATTCACAAGTTCTAAGGAGAGTAATGTTATTTCTCAGAAGAACAGCACTTTCTGTTTCAAAGGAGTACATAAACATTTTATGGAGACAACGCAGTTTAGATTACATAGAGACGTCATCCATCCAAGTGTAAAAAAGTGACAGGAAAGGAGGTTGGGGGAGATGGGAAGGAAGCTCAAGAGGAAGGGACATATGTATACCTGTGACTGATCTGTGTCAATGTCTGGCAGAAATCAACACAATATTGTAATTATCCTTCAATTAAAAATAAAGAAAAAGGAAAAAGTGCTACATTTTAGACCAAGATATATAAATGTGGTGGGAATGTTTAAGGCAGCTAATGTCTAGAATGGGTGTGTCAAGATAGGTGGTCTGGGTATGGAGCTAATTGTGCATCTAGAGGGGTTCTCTTCTTGACCCCAATGACTAAGCACTGGTGAGCAGGACTTCTTCCTCAAGGCTAGTGATGCTTGAGGCACCAGATGGCTTCATTTCTCAGCTGTGGTCTCAAGAGAGGGTTGAGTTGGGCCAGAATTGCAATCAGCCAAAAGAGATAGCAGCAAACTGAACAGGTCCCTAGCATGGTGACGACAACTCTGCAGTTGGGACACTCAGAGATGAACCAGGGCACCAGGAAGCCAACAAAGCCCAGAACACACTCAACACAACGAGAGGCACGGCGAGGCTACTGCAGGCCACGGCTGTGGTGCAGTCCTGACCCCAAGGCTTGAACTTTCAAAATTTACCATTCTTCTATCTGTCTTTAGAAAATACGCCGACCTTAGAATACTCATATGGTAACAAAAACGTTATCATTTGTTTCATGCAGGTTTTGGTGAGTTTAAATTTATCTTACCTCGTAATAACAATACAATTAATTAATAGTTAATATGAGTAGGATAATTAGCAGAAAGGGTAAAGGTCAAATTTGAAATCTGACTAAACAGAGTTTGAAACCTGGTTTTACGGTTTGTAGCTTTGTGACTTCGGAAAAGTCATTTATACTCCAAGTGCCTTAGTTTCCTCATCTAAAATAAGAGTGAAGTTGCTCAGTTTGTTCAACTCTTTGCAACCCCATGGACTGTAGCTTGCCAGGCTCCTCTGTCCATGGGATTTTCCAGGCAAGAATACTGGAGTGGGTTGCCATTTCCTTCTCCAGGGGATCTTCTCGACCCAGGGATCAAACCCAGGTCTCCCGAATTGTAAAGGCAGACGCTTTATGGTCTGAGCCACCAGGGAAGACATACATTCTATTATGAGTGCAATTCTGAAAAAGATTTTAAAACAGCAGAAAATATATAGAAGCCACTTACAAAATTCTCAATATTTGGCATTAGTAATAACAGAATCAAACAGAAAAGATGCAAAAATCTCCAAATCATACAGAAACAGATCTAGGTGACACCCTATGTCATCATACTTTGATTATTCTCTATTTTCCTGGACCTTGAGCTGTAATAACTTTGAAACAAAATGTATATATAGTTACAATAATAAATGCTTCTTGAGGTTATTTATGAAGTGATTGAAATGAATTTTGTAAAATACTTTCTAGGATACTTGTCACCTAGTGAATACTTGACAAATGAGTAGCCACGATAATTCCAATGGCTATGCACAGTAAATATATTCCACCTCTGTCTGCTTTTAATTGGTTTCATGAACAGTATCATATAAAGAGATTTAACTGTAATTAAAGAACCATTAACTTAAATTTTTACAGTTTAATTACAAGGGACAATCCCTCCCTATAGTTGATAATGATATACCAATGAGACTCAAGAAGGGCCTGGAAAAAAAAAAAAAAAACTTTGTAATGTAGACAGCTTCATCAATTATTAAATATCCAGCCTGATTCCACTGGAGGAAGAACAGTCTTTCCACAAGCACTGTGTTTATTAATGAGTTCTTTATCTGGTGCCTAACTCTGAAGATAACAGCTTGCAAATCACCCACAGTGAGTAAGAATCACTCACAAGGAGCCTGAGTGGGCGTCAATATGTACATCTAGGGTAATATGTACATCTCAGAATAAATTTAATCCTATCTTAGACACAATTCTATCAAGGATACTTATCTTTCCCACACACAGCAGATTGGTTGGAAGATGTAAATTAGAAAGCAGAAACAACTTCCCCAAACTTATGAGTTTGGGGACACAATGAGGAACTGTCCACTGGTGAGAAAGAATGTTCAAAATTTAAATACCCAAAGGGTGGCAGATTGGATATTTGGTGTCAGGACAAACAATTCTAAGTCAATAAATCCTAAGGAAATTGTTGCACTGCTGCTAAATACAATGTTTTTAAGATACTAGATCATCAAAAAAAGGTTAAACTATGCTCACTGACTGTGTTCTATTATTAAAAGCATGGGAGTTGATCATAAATTGAGGTAGATTTCCACCCAAAATAGCTAATTTGGGGGAAAGCTTTGGAAACAAATGGTGTACATTTTAGTAATCTAGAACATTTCCCATCTTTTAACAAAGCATTTGAGTTTGTTGTTGATCAAGTGGTTTTGATGCTATGCTTCACTGCCCAAATTTCTCTCCAAGTCTGAGGGATTTATTCACCAAAAGCCACAGGAAATGTTTTGATTTTGCATTTGTTCAGGGGAACTGAAAATTGTGCTCCTTTAATGGGACACCCTGCATTTCATGACTGGTTCAGAAGTGAATAAAGGACCAGCCAGTTTGTTCCACTAGTGAAGGTTCCCCCAAAGACTTCTCATACAGAGTTGACTGAGGCCTTTTGGACACTGCATCACTGCCAAACTTTTCTCTCTGCCCCATCCTGTTTCTTCACCTTTCACTTAAAAGTGCTTTTCTAAAAACAAAACAAAACCCTAGTATCTCCTTAACCTTTTGCACAATGGCCAAAACATTGGAAAGCTCTTCTTCACTGGCCCTTTGCTTTGATTAAAATTCTACCAGTGAGATTCTTGTTTTAGAATGAACAAGCAGTAGGAAGAGGATTTCCACAATTAAACCAATTTCATCCGTTCCCCTGTGTGTGTCCAAATATGGATATTCTAATTGCTTAGAATTGTAGTAGAAAGTAATGCCACTTTCCACATTAAAAAATACACCATTATTTCTCTCTGCTTGCTCCTTCTCCTTCCACCTTATTTCTTCCCTTTACAGATTCTTTCATGGTCTCTAAAATATTCATCCGCTTATGCATTTGTACCAACCATTTCACCAAAGCTGCTGTTATAAAGATTCCCCTAGAATGTCAGCCTACCAAAACCAACAGTTAGTTGTCAGACTTCATTTCACACACTAACAAAGCCTCTTCAATGACTGACAAGATTCTTTCATGAAAATACTTCCTCCATTTGTCTTATAGAATACTAGATTCTCCTGGTTTCCCTTATAACATTGTCATCATTATTTTCAAGCACCTTTACCTGTTTCCTCCTAACTGTCTAACTCAACTGTGGCCCAGGGCTTAGTGCTTGGACCCCTCCTCTTCTCTTTCTGAAGTCACTACTCCAGTCACTGCATCCTGGCTCATATACTGATGACTTGCATTTTGTGTTTTCAGCCCAGTCTTCCCTCCTAAACTCTGGATTTGTATCTACAATTGACTGATTGACTCTCCACTTGAATCTCCAGTAGCATGTAATGCTTGGGTCCGGACCTGGGCCTCCGCTCTCCCCACCACATCAGCTCTTCTCATTGTCTCCTTCATCTTGGCCAATGGTGTCTCCATCACTCCAGGTGCTCTGGTCACAAATCATGGTGTCATCCTTGACTCCTCTTTCTCTTATACTCCATATCCAATATATAAGCAAATCCATAGTTTCCCTCTCCTAAATATACTTAGAAAATACCTCTAAAACCTAACCATGTATCATTACCTCCTCAATTAGCACCACCTCTTCTTCTAGGTCACTATCATCTGTCCCCTGGGTTACAGTGAGTCCACTGACTGGTTTCCCTTCTCCAGCACCATTTCCCTTCAGCAACTGGAGGACTCCTGTCGACATGTCAGGTCATGTAACTCCTCTATGCAAACTCTTTGTGGTTTCCCTTTTCACCCAGAGTGAAGGCAGAAATCCCTACAACAGCGAAAAAGTCCCGAACAATCTGCTCTCTTCAATCCCTCTTACATCACTGGGTTGTTGTAGTCATTACACTGTATGATAAATGAAAAGCAAATTCATGTCTGAATTTCACTGTCTCCTCCTCCACTTCATTACTGATAATGACAGATGATGTTCATGAACCAACTGGGTTTAATCTCCTTTAGTCCAAGTGGATGTTCCTACCAGAATCTTCTAGAGGCAGCAAATTTTCTTGCATCAGTCATTTTGCCCACTCCATGTGGAAATGTATGTTTATGGAATCCACAAATACTGTGTACTGGGATCACATACAGTTTGTACTGGGAGGAAACGCTACCCTTGAAAAGAGGTGTAAAAGGGAATCCAAGAAAGGATTAAATTGAAAATGACACTCCTGTTTGGAATGTGATGTGTTAAAATAAGAATGGTTTGGAAGGGCTGAAAACTCATGTGTTTTTTTAGCTCAATATATATTAATATTTTCAATTGTTCCTGTTTTAGCTGAAAGCCCAGAATTCACCTGAGACTGGTGAATAGTATAAATTTTCCTGGGCCCAGGTGTTTCCTCTGCTGTTTCTCAGTCACACGTCATAACCAGCATCCACCAGGAGGAAGCCCAGACTGTTATTGGGCATGTTGGAAATCCAGTTTGTGGCCAAAGCAAGCACACCATCTTGCAGAAACACAACAGGTCTCTTACCTAAGGAAGAAAATTGTTTAAAATCTTTATAAACCTGTTCCTTATTCTCAGTTAAGCATGAAGTTAGATATAGGCTTTCATATGTTAGATATAGGCTTTTAATTTCATATTAAAATTAAATATTTGTTTGGTCGAGTTGAATATTTTTGAATATGTCATCTTAATTGTGGTATTTTCTCAGATGACAAACGTATCAAATTATAGACTTTATATATGTGCTGTTTATTGTATGTCAACTACACCTCAAAAAACTGTTAAAAATAATATTCTAAGGAAATTCTACATTATGTTAATTAAGTGGGTCTTCTATTCAGAGATTCTGAGTTTCCACCCAGCACAATGAACTATTAGGTTGGTGCAAAGGTAATTACAGTTGCAGGCCCTGAAGTTTAAATCATTATAACTAGGCTCAAACACATCTTTATTAATTAAAATAAATAATTTTTCCTTCGACAAAGGAGGCAAGAACATACAATGGAGTAAAGACAGTCTCTTTAACAGGTGG
>SJYC01085153.1:0-11132 GCA_006408675.1 Madoqua kirkii
TGCTACAATGTAAAAAGATGCCCAAATGCCTCAGTCCACTCCAGAGTAACCTGAATTCCATGCACTGCGTTGACAGCCACCCTGAGTATCGACTCACATTACCGTGGCACGTGTGACAGCCCTGTGGCACCTTGAGGGAAAGATCCCTGTATCAACTCGATGGGAAAGCAGACACTGCTGCTACAGCTCGAGAGAAAATAGGACGTGCATGTCTCCACACGAGACGAGGCCTTTCTCCCCTGTGGAGGTTCCACAACTCAAGAGGAGCCCCGATGTTTCCTCCTCAGTTCGAGATTGGGGATCCTTTCCTTGCTTCTTTGGGAAAGGATTCCCAGTGTTCCCGTCGTATCTCAACAGGAGGCGCTCTCAACAGGAAAGTCGAGAGCAACTCCAGGGGTCATGTCACCATTCCAAAATACCCCAAATTTCTCAGTCCACTACAGATGAACCTGATTTCCCTGCACTGTCTCGACTGTCACCGTGAATACTAACTCACACCACAGTGGCACATGTGACAGCACTGTGGCATCTCGAGGGAAAGCCACAGATTCCTGTGTCAACTCAAGGGGAAACCTGACACTGCTGCTACAGCTCGGGTTGAAAGTGGACGTGCATGTCTCCTCTCGAGACGAGGCCTAACTACCCTTTGGAAACTCCAGGGGAACCCCAAGATCCATGTCAGGACTAGGGAGGAAACCTCAGGGATGGCCTCAGCTCCAGACGAGGACTTAAGACTTGTCATGGACTGGAGAGGAATCACGAGAGGCCCCTTGCAAAGCACATGGAGACTGGCCTTCCCTGATGCCACACGAGCAGGTCCCTGAGGTCCCCATCGTAACTTGAGAGGGACCTGCCACAACTCGAGAAAAAGCAGGAGTTTCTCCCGTCCAGGCAAGATGAGGCCCTTTTAGGCTGCAGCATCTTGAGGTAAATCACACCTTCCCTCTTGAACTTTGACAGGGTACTTCACACCCTTGCTGTAACTCAAGAAGTTCCCTACATACCCTTCTCCAATTGAGAGGAACACCGTGGGTCCCTTCACAAATTATGACGAGTCCCGTTGTCCCCTCCACAGCCCGAGATGAGGGTTCCTTTTCCTGCATCTTCGGGAAAGTATTCCCAGCATTCCCATCACATCTCAAGACAAGGGGCTTTCAATAGGACAGACAAGAGGAACTCCTTGGGTCATGCCACCATTCCAAAAGAGCCCCTAATGTCTCAGTCCACTCCAGATGAAACTGATTTCCCTGTGCTGCCTCGACTGTCAGCCTGAGTATTGACTCACACCATGGTGGCACATGTGATAGCACTGTGGCACCTCGAGGGAAAGCCATAGATCACAGTGTCAACTCGACGCGAAACTTGACACTGCTGCTACAGCTTGGGAGGAAAGAGGACGCGCATGTCTCCACTCGAGACAAGGCCTGATTCCTCTGTGAAGAATATAGAGGAACCCCAAGATCGATGTCAGCACTTTAGAGGAAACTTCATGTTCTGGCCTCAGCTCCAGATAGGACTTAGAACCGGGCACGGACTGGAGAGGAATCCCGAGAAGCCCCTCTCAACTTTCATGGAGACTGGCCTTTCCTGAGGCCACAGGAGCGGGTCCCTGAGGGCCCCATCGTAACTCGAGAGGGACCTGCCACAACTCGAGAAAAACCAGGAGATTCTCCCCTCCAGGCGAGATGAGGCCCTGTTCTGCTGCGGCGTCTTGAGGGAAATAACTCCTTCCCTCTTGGACATCGAAACGTCATTCACATCCTTGCTGCAACTCAAGTAGTTCCCTCACATACCCATCTCCACTCAAGAGGAACACCGAGGGTTCTGTAACAACTCAAGAGGAGCCCCATTATTCCCTCCTTAGCTCGAGATGAGGCTTCCTTTACCTGCTTCGTCAGGAAAGGATTCCCAGCACTCCAGTTGCATCTCAAAAGGAGGCATTCTAAGCAGGAATGTCGAGAAAAACTCCAGGGGTCGAGCCCCCAATCCAAAAGTGTCCCCGATGTCTCATTCCACTCCAGATGAACCTGATATCCCTGCAATGCCTCGAATGTCATTCCGAATATCGACTCACACAGCGGTGGCATGTGTGACAACCCTGTGGCACCTCGAGGGAAAGCCACAGATCCCTTTGTCAACTGGACGGGAAGCCTGACACCGTTCCTTCAGCTCGGGAGGAAAGTGGACGTGCATGTATACACTCGAAACAAGGCCTGACTTCCCTGTGGAGAATCCAGAGGAACACCAATATCCATGTCAGCATTGGAGAGGAAATCCCATGTTCTGGCCTCAGCTCCAGACAAGGACTTAGGAGCCAGCACAGACTGGAGAGCAATCCCAAGAGGCCCCTCGCAACTCGCATGGAGACTGGCCTTTTCTGAGGCCACAGGAGCGGGTCTGTGATGTCCCCGTCATATCTCGAGAGGGACCTGCAGCAACTCGAGAAAAAGCAGAAGATTCTACCCTCCAGGCAAGATGAGGCCCTTTTCTGCTGCAGTGTCTCAAGGGAAATCACACCTTCATTCTTTTACCTCTAAAGGGTCCTTCGAAACTTTGTTGCAACTCAAGAAGTTCCCCGACATAACTGTTTCCAGTGTACAGGAACACCGATGGTGCCGACACAACTAAGAGGATCCCCACTGTCCCATCTTTTGCTCGAGAAGAGGGTTCCTTTCCCTGCTTCATCGCGAAAGGATTGCCAGCATTCCCGTCGCATCTCAAGAGGAGGCGCTCTCAACAGGAAAGCCGAGAGGAACTACAGAGTTCATATCACCATTCCAAAAGACCCCCATATGTCTCAGTCCACACCAGATGCACCTGATTTCCCTGCACTGCCATGCCTGTCACCCCGAGTATCGACTCACACCACGGTGGCACATGAGACAGCCCTGTGACATCTCAAGGGAAAGCCACAGATCTCTGTGTCAACTCGACAGGAAGCCTGGCACTGCTGCTAAAGCTCGGGAGGAAAGTGGACATGCATGTCTCCACTCGAGATGAAGCCTGATTTCCCTGTGGATGCTCCAGAGGAACTGCAAGATTCATGTCAGCGCGGGAGAAGAAATCTCAGTTTCTGGCCTCAGCTCCAGATGAGGACGCAGGACCTGGCACTGACTGGAGTGGAATTACAAGAGGTCACGCTCAACTCGCATGGAGACTGGCCTTTCCTGAGGCCAAACGAGTGGGTCCCTGAGGTCCACGTCATAACTCGAGATGGACCTGCCACAAGTCGTGAAAATCTAGGAGATTCTCCACTCTAGGAGAGATGAGGCCATTTTCTGCTGTGGCTTCTTAAGGGAAATCACACGTTCCCTCTCCGACCTTGAAAGGGTCCTTCACACCCTTGCTGCCACTCAAGAAGTTCCCTGACATACCCGTCTACTCTCGAGTTGAACACTGAGGGTCCCACCACAACTCAAGAAGAGCCCCGTTGTTCCATCCTCAGCTCGAGATGAGGCTTCCTTTCCCTGCTTCGGCAGTAAAGGTTTCCCAGTGTTCCCATCGCATCTCAAGAGGAGGAACTCTCAACAGGAAAGTTGAGAAAGACTCCAGGGGTTGCGCCATGATCCAAAAGAAACCCAAATGTCTCTGTCCACTCCAGATGCACCTGATTTTCCTGCACTGCCTCGACTGTCACCCCAAGTATCGACTCACACAGTGGCACATGTGACAACACTGTGGCATCTCGAGGGAAAGCCACAAATCCTCTGTCGACTCGATGGGAAGCCTGACACTGCTGCTAAAACTCGGGAGGAAAGTGGATGTTCATATTTCCATTCGAGACGGAGACTGAATCCCCTGTGCAGATCCACAAGAACCCCAAGATCCATGCCAGCAGTGGAGAAGAAACCTCAGGTTGCAGCCTCTGCTCCATACGAAGACTTAGGACATGGCACCGACTAGAAAGGAATCCCGAGAGGCAATTCGCAACTCGCATGGAGACTGGCCTTTCCTGAGGCCAAACAAGTAGGTCCCAGAGGTCCCCATTGTAACTCCAGAGGGACCTGATGCAACTCGACAAAAACCAGGAGATTCTCCCCTGCAGGCGAGATGAGACCCCTTTCCGATGTGGCATCTCAACGGAAATCACAACTTCCCTCTTGGACCATGAAAGGGTCCTTCACCCCCCTGCTGCAACATAAGAACTTCCCTCACATACCCATCTCTACTGGAGAGGAACACCAAGGGTGCCGTCAAAACTCAAGAGGAGCCCCGAAATTCCATCCTCAGCTCGAGATGAGGGTTCCTTTCCCTGCTTCATCGGGAAAGGTTTTCCGGCATCTCAGTCATAACTCAGGAGGAGGCGCTCTCAAAATGAAAGTCGAGAGGAACTCCACGGGTTGTGCCAAATTCCAAAAGACCCCCAAATATCTCAGTCCAATCCAGTGGAACCTAATTTCCCTGCACTGCCTCGACTGTCACCGCGAGTATCGACTCTCACCATGGTGGCACGTATGACAGCCCTGTGGCACCTCAAGGGAAAGCAACATATCCCTGTGACAACTCAACTAGCCACCTGACACTACTGCTACAGCTCGGGAGGAAATCGGATGTGCATGTCTCCACTCGAGACGAGGAATGACTCCCCTGTGGAGACTGCAGAGGAACCCCAAGGACCATGTCAGCAATGGAGAGGAAACCTCATGTTCCTGCCTCAGCTCCAGACGAGGACTTAAGATTCAGCAACGACTGGAGAGGAATCTTGAGAGGCCCCTCGCAACTCGCATGGTATCTGGCCATTCCTGAGGCCACACTAGCGGGTCTCTGAGCTCTCCTTCATAACACGAGAGGGACCTGCCACAACTTGAGAAAAACCAGGAAATTCTCCCCTCCAGGCACGATAAGGCCATTTTCCTCTGTGGTGTATCAAGGGAAATCAAACCTTTCCTCTTGGACCTGGAAAGGTTCCTTCACATCCTTGCTGCAACTCAAGAAGTTCCCAGACATACCCTTCTAAACTCGCGAGGAAAACTGAGGGTCCCACCACAACTCAAGAGGAGCGACGTTGTCCCCTCCTCAGCTCTAGATGAGACTTCCTTTCCCTGTTTCGGAGGGGAACAACTCAAGGGGAACCCCGTTTTCCCTTGCTCAGCTACAAATGAGGATCCCTTTCCCTGCTCCATTGTGAAAGGATTCCCAGTGTTCCTGTCACACCCCAAGAGGAGGTGCTTTCCACAGGAAAGGCAAGAGGAACTCCAGGGTCATGCCATCATTCGAAAATACCCACAAATGTCTCAGCCCACTCCAGATGAACCTGATTTCCCTGCATTGCCTCAACTGTCACCCCGAGGATCAGCTCACAATACTGTGGCACGTGTGACAGCCCTGTGGCACCTCGAAGGAAAGCCGTAGATGCCTCTGTCAACTCGATGGGAAGCCTGACACTGCTGCTACACCTCGGTAGGAAAGTGGACTTGCACGTTTCCACTCGAGACAAGGCATGACTCCACTGTGGAGACTCCAGAAGAACCCCAAGATCCATGTCAGCACTGGAGAGGAAACGTCAGGTTCCAGCCTCAGCACCAGACAAGGATGTAGGATGCAGCACAGACGGGATGAATCCCAAAAGCCCCTCGCAAGTCGCATGGAGCCTGGCCATTCCTGAGGCCACAGGGGTGGGGCCCTGAGGTACTCATCGTAACAAGAGAGGAACCAGCCACATCTCCAGAAAAACCAGGAGATTCTTGACTCTAGTCCGTTGCAGTGTCTTATGGGAAATCACCCCTTCCCTCTTGAACCTCGAAAGGGCCCTTTACACTCTTGCTGTAACTCAAGAAGTTCCCTGACATACCCGTCTCCACTCGAGAGGAACACCGAGGGTCCTGCCACTACTCAGGAATAACTCCGTTTCCCCCTGCTCTGATCCAGGTGAGGGTGCCTTTCCCTGCTCCTTGGGAAAGGATTCCCGGCATTCTCTTCGCATCCCAAGAGGAGGCGCTCTCCACAGGAGAGTCGAGACAAACTACAGGGGTCTGCCACCATTCCAAAAGATCACCAAATGCCTCAGTCCACTCCAGATGAACCTGATTTCCCTGCAATGCCTTGACTTTCACTCTCAAGGGAAAGCAACAGTTCCCTGTGTCAACTCGTCAGGAAGCCTGACATTGCTGCTACAACTGTGAGGAAAGCGGACATGCATGCCTTCATTAAAGACGGGGTCTGACTCCCCTATGGAAACTTCACAGGTACCCCAACATCCATGTCAGCATTGGAAAGGAAACCTCAGTTTCCGGCCTCAGCTTCAGACGAGGACTTAGGACCCAGCAATGACTGGGGAGGAATCCCGAGAGGCCCCTCGCAACTCGCATGGAGACTGGCCTTTCCTGAGGACACAGGGGCGGGTCCCTGATGTCCCCATCGTAACTCAAGAGGAACCTGCCACAGCTCGAAAAAAACCAGGAGATTCTCCCCTCCAGGCGACATGAGAACGTTTTAAACTGCAGCGTCTTGGGGAAATCACCCCTTCCCTCATAAACCTTGAAAGGGCCCTTCACAACATTGCTGCTACTCAAGAATTTCGCTGAATTATCCGTTTCCACTCGAGAGGAACACTGAGGGTCCCGTCACAACTCAGGAATAGCCCCGTTTCCCCCTACTCGGCTCCAGATGAGGGTCCTTTTCCCTGCTCCATCGGGAAAGGTTTCCCGGCGTTCCCGTCACATCCCAAGAGGAGCCGCTCTCCACAGCAGTGTCGAGAGGAACTCCAGGGGTGAGTTACCATTCCAAAATACTCCCAAATGTCTCAGTCTACTCCAGATGAACTTGATTTCCCTGCACCACCTGCACTATGAGAACGTTTTAAACTGTAGCGTCTTGGGGAAATCACCCCTTCCCTCATAAACCTTGAAAGGGCCCTTCACAACATTGCTGCTACTCAAGAATTTCGCTGAATTATCCGTTTCCACTCGAGAGGAACACTGAGGGTCCCGTCACAACTCAGGAATAGCCCCGTTTCCCCCTACTCGGCTCCAGATGAGGGTCCTTTTCCCTGCTCCATCGGGAAAGGTTTCCCGGCGTTCCCGTCACATCCCAAGAGGAGCCGCTCTCCACAGCAGTGTCGAGAGGAACTCCAGGGGTGAGTTACCATTCAAAATACTCCCAAAT
Organism: Madoqua kirkii; assembly: GCA_006408675.1. NCBI lineage: Eukaryota > Metazoa > Chordata > Mammalia > Artiodactyla > Bovidae > Madoqua > Madoqua kirkii. The sequence goes on from SJYC01085153.1 coordinate 7,105, forward strand.
GTCTCAGTCTACTCCAGATGAACTTGATTTCCCTGCACCACCTGCACTGTCACTCTGAGTATCTGCTCATACCACGGTGGCACGTGTGACAGCCCTGAGGTACCATGAGGGAAAGACAGAGATCCCGGGGTCAACTCAATGGGAAGCCTGACACTGCTGCTACAGCTCGGGAGGAAAGTGGACATGCACGTCTTCACTCGAGATTAGGCCAGACTCCCCTATGGAGACTGCAGAGAAATGCCATGATCCCTGTCAGTACTGAAGAGGAAACATCAGTTTCCGGCCTCAGCTCCAGACGAAGACTTAGGACCTGGAACCGAATAGGGAGGATTCCCGAGAGGCCCCACGCAACTCGCATGGAGACTGGCCTTTCCTGAGGTCATTGGGGCGGGCCCATGAGGTCCCTGTCGTAACACGAGAGGACACTCAGCAACTCGAGAAAAAACAGGAGATTCTCCCTTTCAGGAGAGATGAGGCCCTTATCATTGTGGCATCTCAGGGGAAATCACGCCTTCCCACTTGAACCGCGAAAGGGTCCTTCACACCCTTGCTACGACTCAAGAAGTTCCCTTAGCACACTTCTCCACTCGAGAGGAATTCCGAGGGTCCCGCCACAACTTAAGAGGAGCCCCGATTTCCCCTGCAGAGCTCCAGATGAGGGTTCCTTTCCCTACTCCGTCAGCAAAGGATTCCCGGCGTTCCTTTCACATCCCAAGAAGAGGAGCTCTCCACAGGAGAGGAGAGAGGAAACCCAGGGTCGTGCCACCATTCCAAAATATCCCCAAATGTTTCAGTCAACTCCAGATGAACCTGATTTCCCTGCACTGCTTCGATTCACCCCAAGGATCGGCTCACACCACGGTGGAACGTGTGACAGCCCTGTGGCACCATGAGAGCAAGACACAGATCCCTGTGTCAACTCAACGGGAAGCCTGACACTGTTGCTACAGCTCGGGAGGAAAGTAAACATGCACGTCTCCACACGAGACGAGGCCTGACTCAAATTGGAGGCTCCAGAGGAACCCCAATATCCATGTCAGCACTGGAGAAGAAACCTCATATTATGGCCTCAGATTCAGACGAGGATGTATGACCCGGAACACTGAGGAAGGATCCCGAGAAGCCCCTCGCAACTTCCATGGAGCCTGGCCTTTCCTGAGGCCACAGGGTTGGGTCCCTGTGGTCCCCGTCGTAACTAGAGAGGAACCTGCTGCATCTCGCGAAAAACTAGGAGATTCTCCCCTCCAGGCAAGATGAGGCCTTGTCCACTGTGGCGTCATCAGATTCAGACGAGGATGTATGACCCGGAACACTGAGGAAGGATCCCGAGAAGCCCCTCGCAACTTCCATGGAGCCTGGCCTTTCCTGAGGCCACAGGGTTGGGTCCCTGTGGTCCCCGTCGTAACTAGAGAGGAACCTGCTGCATCTCGCGAAAAACTAGGAGATTCTCCCCTCCAGGCAAGATGAGGCCTTGTCCACTGTGGCGTCTCGTGGGAAATCACCCTTTCCCTCTTGAAATTTGAAGGGCCCTTCACACGCTTGCTGGGACTCAAGAAGTTCCCCAACATACCTGTCTCCACTTGAGAGGAATACCAAGAATCTCGCTACAACTGAAGAAGAGCCCCATATTCCCCTGTTCAGCTCCAGATGAGGGTCCCTTTCCCTACTCTGTTGGGAAAGGATTCCCAGCTTTCCCGTCTCATCCCAAGTGGAGGTGCTCTCCACAGGAGACGCGAGAGGAAACCCAGCATCGTGGCACCATTCCAAAATACCCCCAAATGTCTCATTCAAATCAAGATGAACCTGAATTCCCTGCACTGCCTCGACTGTCACCCGAGGATCGGCTCTCACCATGGTGTCACGTGTGAGAGCCCTGTGGTACCTCAAAGGGAAGCCACAGACCCCTTTGTCAACACGATTGGAAGCCTGACTTTGCTGCTACAGCTCGGGAGGAAAACGGGTGTGCACGTCTCCACTCGAGACGACGCCTGACTCCCCTTTGGAGACTCCAGAGGAACCCCAAGATCCATGGCAGCACTGGAGAGGAAACCTCAGGTTCCCACCTCAGCTCCAGACGAGGACGTAGGACTCGGTACTGACTGAGGAGGTATCCCGAGAGGCCTCTCACAACTCGCATGGGGACTGGGCCATTCCTGAGGCCACAGGGCTGGGTCCCTGAGGTCCCCGTCATAACTCAGGAGGAACCTGCTGCAACTCGAGAAGAACCAGGAAATTCTCCCCTCCAGGCGAGATGAGGCCCTTGTCAACTGTGGCGTCTTGGGGCAAAGCAAAGCTTCCCTTTTAAACCTCGAAAGTGTCCTCCACACCCTTGCAAAGACTCAAGAAGTTCCCCGACATACCCGTCTCCACTTGAGCGGAACACCGAGGATCCCGCCACAACTCAAGAGGAGCCATGTCTTCTGCTCAGCTCCAGATGAGGATCCTTTTCCATTCTCCACTGGGAAAGGATTCCCGGCGTTCCCGTGGCATCCCAAGAGGAGGCACTCTTCACAGGAGCATCAAGAGGAACTCCAGGGTCGTGCCACCATTCCAAAATACCCCCAAATATCTCAGTCCACTGCAGATGAACCTGATTTCCCTGCACTGCCTCGACTGTCACCCCGAGGATCGGCTCACACCACAGTGGCACGTGTGACAGTCCTGTGGCACCTCGAAGGAAAGCAACAGATCCCTGTGTCAACTCGATGGGAAACTTGACACTGCTTCTACAGCTCGGGAGGAAATCGGATGTACATGTCTCCACTCGAGACAAGGCCTGACTCCACTGTGGAGACTCCAGAGGAACCCCAAGATCCATGTCAGCACTGGAGAGGAAACGTCAGGTTACGGCTTCAGATCCAGACGAGAATGTAATACCCGGAAATCTGGGGAGGAATTCCGAGAAGCCATTCACAACTCGCATGGAGCCTGGCCTTTCCTGAGGCCACAGGGTCGGGTCCCTGTGGTCCCCATTGTAACTAGAGAGGAATCTGCCGCATCTCGAGAAAAACTAGGAGATTCTCCCCTCCAGGCAAGATGAGGCCTTGTACTCTGCGGGATCTCATGGGAAATCACCCCTTCCCTCTTGAAACTTGAAGGGCCCTTCACACCCTTGCTGGGACTCAAGAAGTTCCCCAACATACCTATCTTCACTCGAGAGGAATACCAAGAATCTCACCACAACTAAAGAAGAGCCCCATATTCCCCTGCTCAGCTCCAGATGACGGTCCCTTTCCCTACTCTGTTGGCAAAGGATTCCCGGTGTTCCCGTCGCATCCCAAGAGGAGGGGCTCTCCACAGGAGAGGAGAGAGGAAACCCAGGGTCGTACCAAAATTCCAAAAAGCCCCCATATGTCTCAATCAACTCCAGATGAACCTGAATTCCCTGCACTTCCTCGACTGTCACCTCGAGGATCGGCTCAAACCACGGTGGCACTTGTGAAAACTCTGTGGCACCACGAGAGCAAGACACAGATCCCTGTGTCAACACAACGGGAAGCCTGACACTGTTCCTATAGCTCGGGAGGAAAGTAAACATGCACGTCTCCACACGAGACGAGGCCTGACTCAAATTGGAGACTCCAGAGGAACCCGAAGATCCATGTCAGCACTGGAGAGGAAACCTCATATTACGGCCTCAGATCCAGACGAGAATGTATGACCCGGAACACTGGGGAAGGATCCCGAGAAGCCCCTCGCAACTCCCATGGAGCCTGGCCTTTCCTGAGGCCACAGGGTCGGATCCCTGTGGTCCCTTTCGTAACTAGAGTGGAACCTGCTGCATCTCGAGGAAAACTAGGAGATTCTCCCCTCCAGGCGATATGAGGCCTTGTCCGCTGCGGCGTCTCGTGAGAAATCACCCTTTCCCTCTTGAAACTTGAAGGGCCCTTCACACCCTTGCTGGGACTCAAGAAGTTCCCGAACATACCTGTCTCCACTTGAGAGGAATACCAAGAATCTCGCTACAACTGAAGAAGAGCCCCATATTCCCCTGTTCAGCTCCAGATAAGGGTCCCTTTCCCTACTTT
>SJYC01085155.1:0-10145 GCA_006408675.1 Madoqua kirkii
TCATTTGCAATGATTAATTAACCTTGTAGAAAAATTGACACCACCACTGGGAATAAATTTTTGTTACTTTTTAACCATGCTTTCTTTTGTATTTAACTACTTAATGCGTATATCTCCTGAGGCCATAATTTAATACTCAGTAATTTCAGATAGATTTAATTGGTGGAAAATCTTATATATTATTGCTAATGTAAGAAGGGGGCTTAGGGAAAGCCAAATTGAATTTATAAATTATCATGCCATAGTCTGTATTTTTTCAAGTTATTTTTTCAAGAAGTAGCATTTTTTTCCAGTTATTTTTCCTCAAAATAAACTAGGTTAATTCTATGAAAGAAAAGTGTTCTTGTTCTCCATATCTACAACAATGCCTGCCACATAGCATATGCATTATAAATTCACATAAATTCATTTTTGAATGATTGATCCAATCATTTAGTTATAAGCTATCATTATAATTGTGATAATCTTGTTTCTCTTGAAGTTAGCATCAGTTGATAATTGTTGTAGCATTAGTTGTTGTTCAGTGGCTAAGTCATGTCTGACTCTGCAATCCCGTGTATTGCAGCATGCCAGACTTCCTTGTCCTTCACTATCTCCTGGAGTTTGCTCAAACTCATGTCCATTGAGTGGATAATGCCATCCAACCATCTCATCCTCTGCTGCGCTCTTCTCCTCCTGCCCTCAGTCTTTCCCAGAATCAGGGTCTTTTCCAGTGAGTCAGTTCTTCACACTAGGTGTATCAAGCTGCAGCTTCAGCATCAGTCCTTCCAATGAATATTCAGGGTTAATTCTCTTTAGGATTGACTGACTTGATCTCCTTTCAGTCCAAAGGACTCTCAAGTGTCTTCTCCAACATCACAGATCAAAACCATCAGTTCTTCAGCACTCAGGTTTCTTTATGATCCAACTCTCACATCCAAGCATTGTAGTGAGATACCAGTGGTCAGTTAAATTTGTATAATGCTTTAAAATCAGCAGTGTAACTTCCAATTCTCAAAGTGTTTTCATTCATTCAAGACTCAGAGCAACCTCGTAGCAAAAAGAGTATCCACGCCTTAATTGCACAGTGATGCAGACCGAGACTCCAACAAAATGGAGGCCTTGGATTCAGCGCATATCAGAATTCAAATCCATGTTCTTTTGATTGTGGCATATTTAGGGTTAGAGGACATCATGACACTGACTTCCAGAAGGAGTTCATGATCTCCTACACAGGATTAATGAAACCTCAGAGTGTCTGATGGATGCCTTTTGAAGGAGAGACTATTCATATTCTGAAAGAAGTAAAGCTTTAGCAGAATCTTGAAGAATTAACAAAACTGAGGAGCGAGAATGAGGAGGAAGAGAGTTCCAGGCTCAGTCAGTAACCTGTATCCCTTTTCCCACAGTTCTCTATCCTTTCATCCTTTTTTTTTCAAGTAGCTCTTATCACTCACCTGATATTACAATATATACTCATGTGCTTCTTGACAACCTCACCAACTAGGATACAAAAAGTCAAGTCAAGTTTAGCATACTTCCCTGGCAACTCAGTCAGCAGAGACTCTGCCCACAATTCAAGAGACTGCCTGCAATACAAGAGATGCAGTTTAGATCCCTGGGCCAGAAAGACCCCTTGGAGAAGGAAATGGCAACCCACTCCAGTATTCTGGGAAATCCCGTGGACAGAGGAGCCTTGTGGGCTACAGTCGTAGGGTCACAAAAGATTTGAACATGACTTAATGACTAAATCACCATTTAACATATTATTTAACATATTTAGCATATTCACCACTGCCTCCTCAACTCTGTGAGAGATTCTGACACCTTCTGGACAGTTAATACATATTGGTAGGTTGAATGAATGCCGAAGGAACCACATGTTCAGTCACAGGGTACATGACATAGCAGTGGTCCTTTTGGAAAACTGCAAGTCATTCTCTTTCCTTAACAGGTTGAACTGTGTGAAACTGATACTGGTCTCCTTTTGACGGATTTACATGAAGACTTTGTACAGTTCAACTTGGTATAATGTGGAGGAGATCTGGGAGACAAGAGCCCTGGAGGTTGGAAACAATAGAATTGACCAAGTTTGGGATGGACTTACTTAGCATGTTAAGGTAGTTGAGTAGGTCTAATTGGTAGTCAATGTTAAGCTTTAAGTAGAGAATTAACATGATCAGTAAATCCCTCTGATGAACTGTAGCAAGTGGATTCAAAGGGAGAATAATGAAAGCCAAAAGACAGCACAGCAGTCACTTTGCCTCCAGCACAGAAGGCAAAAAATAGTAAAGTCTAGAACCTGCTGGTTGGTAGAGGCCCTGACTCAGCCCCACGTAGCAGTGGTTTTCTCTGCAGCCTCTCCTGAATTCCTTCTGTATCACTGAAACTCTATAGTTTCCTGAGTAGATACCAGTATTCCTTTTTTCACCTTCTTCCCAAGCATGGAAGAACTCAATATATATTCCTTTTCTCATAGCTCAGACAGGTTGGATTTACATAAAACTTGAAAGATACATGAAATGGAAAGGAATAAACAAAAACACCTGAGTATTGGTTTCTGATCTGGCTAAAGCCAAGTCACACATCACAAGCTCTCTGACAGCCCACCTTCCTACCCTTTTGAATTCTAGGTCCTTCTCCACACTCTTCCTTTATTAACCTGATTTGTCTAAAAAATTTTAATCAGGCTTTTTTTCCAAAGAAAGCTGTTATAAAATTTTTCTTTTTTTTAAACTTGATACTATTTAAGTATAAAAATGATTGCTGATATCTGATTACTATGAGAAGCAATGGTTTTTAAAAATCTATTTTTTATTAGCATCATCATTTTCTGCAACATCTATCATCCGACTAGAAAACTATATAATCTTAGTACAAGTTAAGACATTTTTCAAGAGGAAAAAGATGCACTATTTGTAATTAGCTAGAAATGATACCTATAGACCAGGACACCCTGAGGTAAACTAGACATAGGTCACCACAGATATGACTTAAAAACTCGAAATACAGACAGTTATATTTCTTTCCCTAGCAGAGTATTTTGCAGCTAGTTGGTTCAGTATACTTCACCAGGACAATGCAATGTGTGAAGTCTAAGTCTTCTTTAGTCGAGGTTAGTCCTGCTTATTTTAAAACTTTCCTTGCTGCAATTGTTAGTGCTTTGTTCCTTACAGCTTTCACATTTCTACTTCTGTCTTCTGAATGTTGCAAGAATCATATGAAGTAGACCAAGGAAAGGTCAACATGTGCATTTAGCAGACAAAAAAAATTGGGACTCAGAGACCTTAGATCAAAAGAGCAATGATGTAAAGTAGGACCACTGACCCTAATGTCACAAAACACAGGCTGAGCCCTTGTTCACTGTCACTGTGTTTATAGCGGTGCTGCCCAAAGCAGAACCTGAGAATATTTACCTTATATGCAGTGGAAGTAGACTTTTGGAAACTTTCATAGCAATCAGTGGAATTACTGTCTATTGAAGTTAATTTTAAAAATCAAGTTTGTACTTTGTAAGCCTTTCTTATTTAATTTGCTTTACTAGTAATTCATATTTATTTTAGTATGCAAAAATTGGTCCATGACAAATTAAAACCTTTAAATATAAATTCTTTGCTATAGCTCATTTGAGAAATACTGGGCTCCATATGATTAGGCAATTACTTCAGCACTCTGGATTTTAGTTTCTTCATATTTAAAACTTGAAAACATCTCACTCCATGCACCCATTATTTTTCTGATTTCTTGCATCATCTTTATGAACATTACTAAACTCTGCCTCCAAGAGCCAAGACATGGAAACAACCTACATGTTCACTGGATGATAAGGCAATAAAGAAGATGTGGTGCATATGTACAGTGGAATATTATTTAGCCAAAAAAATAATGGAAGATTCCCATTTGCAGCAACATGAGTGGGTCTAGAAATTACCATCCTAAGTGAAATAAGCCAGATAGAGAAAGACAAATATCATATGATATTGCTTCTATGTGCAATCTAAAAAAATGATCCGAATGAACTTAATATATGAAACAGAAACAGATCCACAGACATAGAAAACAAACTTATGGTTCAAATAGGAAATGGAGAGGGTAAGAGGGATAAGTTATGAGTTTGTGATTAACATATACACACTGCTGCTGCTGTTGCTGCTGCTAAGTCACTTCTGTCGTGTCCAACTTTGTGCGATCCCAGAAATGGCAGCCCACCAGGCTCCCCTATTCCTGGGGTTCTCCAGGCAAGAACACTGGAGTGGGTTGCCATTCCCTTCTCCAATGCATGAAAGTGAAAAGTGAAAGTGAAGGCGCTCATTTGTGTTGGACTCTTACCGACCCCATGGACTGCAGCCTACCAGGCTCCCCCGTCCATGGGATTTTCCAGGCAAGAGTACTGCAGTGGGTTGCCATTGCCTTCTCCAATATACACACTCCTCCTTCCATGGGATTCTCCAGGCAAGAGTACTGGAGTGGACAGCCATTTCCTTCTCCAGGGGATCTTCCCAACCCAGGGATCGAACCCAGGTCTCCTGCATTCCAGGCAGATGCTTTAACCTCTGAGCCACCAAGGGAAGCCCAATATACACACTACTATATACAAAATAGATAACCAACAAGAACCTACTGTATAGCACAGGGAACTCTACTTGATACTCTGTAATGATCTATATGGGAAAAAAGTCTAAAAAAGAGTGGATATATGTTTATGTATGGGTTTCCCTGGTAGCTCAAATGGTAAAAAATTTGCCTTCAATGTGGAAGAACCAGGTTCAATCCCTGGTTTGGGAAAATCCCTGGAGAAAGGAATGGTTACCCACTCCATTATTATTGCCTGAAGAATTCCATGGACAGAGGAGCCTACAGTCTATGGAGTCACAGATACAACTGAGCGACTAACACTTTTAATTTTCACATGTATATGTATAGCTATGTACATAACTGAACCTCTGTTCTGTACATCTGAAACTACACAACATTTTAAATCAACCATACTCCAATAAAATAACTGAAAACAATACATCTTCCACCACACAGTGCTGCTGAAATAATTTAAAAATCAACTAACATTTGCATTTGTCCTAAGGGTAGTGATTTTAAAATATACTCTGTAGTAAACTTCAGGAATTGGCAGAAGAAGGGAGTTGGCAAGTGATTTCAGCACCACAGTCTCCTTAACTTTTCACAGCCTCTTCAAGTCAAGCCAATTTGCTTTCACTTTTGTGAAGTATTGATTTGGGCTTTAAGATTGCAATTAGGGGAAAGAGTCCATTTTTAAAAAATCATCTTTTCTCCAGAGTATACAGAATTGTTTTGTATCCATTATTTCAATCTTCACGAAAACCAAAACCATGTAATGCTGGGTTTTATTATTTTGTGAAAGTGAAAGTCGCTCAGTCGTGTTGGACTCTTTGCAGCCTCTGTCTGGAATTCTCCAGCAAGAATAGTGGAGTGGGCTGCTATTCATTTCTCTGGGGGATCTTCCCAACTCAGGGACCAAACCCAGGTCTCTTGCATTGCAGGCAGACTCCTTACTGTCTGAGCTATCAAGGGAGCCTTTATCATTTTATAGATCAAAGAAAGGAGTTGCACAGTGGTCTGGATCTCAGCTGGTAAGTGATAGAGCCCGACTTCAGCCCAAACCTTAGACTCCATGCCCAGGCCTCTTCCTGGCCGTCTGGCAAATATAAAAAGGGCCTACAGTGGGTGGTGTACTTTCTCTTCCTTTCTACGCTGGTGTACTTTCTCTTCCTTTCTACTTCTACTTTTCCTTGGAAAGTCTTGGTTCATAAAAAGAACTTTCAAAAAATAAGTTCAGTTACCAAAAGTGCATATTGTGCTCCCAGGTATCTTCAGTCCCTCAGTCATGTCCAACTCTTTGCGACCTCACGAACTGGAGCCCACCAGGCTCCTCTGTCCATGGAATTTTCCAGGTAAGAACACTGGAGAGGGTTGCCATTTCTTACTCCAGGGGATCTTCTCAATCCAGGAATGAAACCTAAGTCTCTTGTGTCTCCTGCACTGGCAGGTGGATTCTTTACCACTAGCACCACCTGGGGAGCCCTGTACTGAGGAAAATCAAATTTGTATTTCCTTAGCAACAAGCACAGACCCACCTCCCTGTTGAATTTTAACTCGTGTGTGTGTGTGTGTGTGTGTGTGTGTGTGTGTGTGTGTGTGTGGTGTGATGGGGTGAATTGTGTCCTCCAAAAATTTGTATGTTCATGTCCTAATTTATAGGACCCCCAAAAGTACCATAGTTGAAGAAAAGGTCTTTAATGAGATAATTGAATTAAATGAGATCATTAAGGTAGGCCTTAATCCGACATGACTGATTATCTTTATCAGAAGAGGAAATTAGGACACAGCACCCAAAGAGGGAAAATTATGTAAGGACACAAAGAGAAACCACCTTTCTAAAACCAAGGACGTGTGTTAGTCACTCAGTCGTGTCCGACTCTTCATGACCCTTTGGGCTCTAGTCCTCCAGGCTCCTCTGTCCATGGGATTTTCTAGGCAAGGATACTGGAGTGGGTTGCCATTTCCTTCTCCAGAGGATCTTACCAGCTTAGGGGCTGAGCGTGGGTCTCCTGCACTGCAATCAGTTTCATTAGTATCTGAGCCACCAGGGCAGCCCTAGAACCAAGGGTAGGCGCCCAGCAACTTTTTCTTCCCACAGAAGGGACTCACACTGCCAACACTTTGATCTTAGACTTCTAGCCTCCAAAACTGTGAGAATATAAAATCTTCTTGCTAAGCCCCCTAGTCTGTGATACCTTGTTATGTTAGCCATCTTGAAACAATGTAGTGAGTGTATGATATTTGTAATAGCAGTGTATGGAATCACTTATTTTTTATGTGTCCAGTAATAGAAACACATCATATTATTGTTAGTCCCATATTTTCAAGAAATAATTTGTTTACATTCCATGGCAAATGAGTCACAATTTTGAGCTGCTTCTTCATTTTTTTTTCTCTCTGAATTCTGCTTTTTCAGAGGAGTGCTAAAGCCTATAAACAAGTATTTTCTTAACAAAAACTAATATTTTTTTTTAGGCTAGTGAGCCAAATATCTCTAGGGGCAGTGTGCCTGCCACCCTGGGAGACACTTTCTTTCCTGGATCTTAATATTTCATCTATACAGTAGAGGGCAATAGGGATGCTCTCTAAAGCAATGTGTTATGGCTGTAAGAACATTGAACTTGGAGGAAAAAAGATTTTGAATCCAAGTCCTGACTCTGTCGCTGTCTGGCTATGTAATGTCAGGCCACTGCTTTAGTGTCCCTGAGCTTTTATTTACTCCTGAAATCACAGTAGAAAGAAAGTGAAGTTGCTCAGTCATGTCTGACTCTTTGTAACCCAATGGATGGTAGCCTACCAGGTTTCTCCCTCCATGGGATTCTCCAGGCAAGAGTACTGGAGTGGGTTGCCATAATAAATCATAATAAAACATGATAAGATAATTCATGTAAAAATACCAGGCACATTGAAGAGTCCAAATAAAAGTTGGCTTTATAATCATTTTAGCTCTGAAATGATAGTCATGTAGTCATTTTGATTTGATCAGAAAAAATCTCAAAAGATACTTTGAAGTAACTACTAAAGGGCAATTAAGAGCTCATTTATGTAGAAAAAAAATGACTTAAGTCACCCTGGATTTTTATTTCTTACCAAGATATTTTAAAAGGCAAGAACAATGTCTTCTGGACATCACCATGACATGCCAAAACCTGATGTCGATTGGTGTTAAAATCATTCATCATCTCCTCTCATATTCCTCTTGCTGGCTGGGATGTCTTAGATAGATCAGAAGTGATTTTACTAGAAACAAGCAGTTCCTAATTCTTGGCCAATAACAATCCACTCTTAAGAAGGAGTTTAAAGTGCTGCTTTGGTTGATTGTATTGTAAACTCAAAAATTCTCCCCAGATGTTCTGCTACTAGAGACAAAGGCAGATGCCTTAATTTCAGATGAGTCATATTGAAGGTACTACAGATTCTCAAAGAAATGGTAAGATTCAAACGGATTCTGAATACTCACAGCCAAGCCTTTGGGACTGTCTGGTAAAGATTAAAGGGTGCACCTGTGGAAACCAGGGTCCTCCAAAATAGACTGGTTCCTGGAGCAGAGATGGATATAGAGTTAGCAACTCAGAAAAAGTAAGAAGTGATAGGATAATCCACTTATTCACTCAACAAATACATGTAAAACATCTGTTAGATATCCAACACTGTGCTCCTAAGAGGAAAAAGTTATTTAGCTCTACCGCCCTTCCTCAAATTCAAAAACCTATTGATGACCAAGTGTGCAATCTGCTAGAAATAAAGATGAATATAATAAAGGTTCTTTCCTTCAGGAAGAGGAAAGTAACTTTTTACAAACATAAGGGTCAATAGAAAAGTAAATATCAAGCTACTATTTTACTAATAGAGACCGATGACTTGTGACAGAGTCTGTTAGGAGCCTGCAGCTCAAGTGCAAGGCTAAGGTCAGATCTCTTGAGCTCCCAGTATCCATGAGATCTAAACCTTGGGTTTTTACCACCTTTGTTCTACAGAAAGAGGGAAAGCATCTTTGAAAGTTTCAGAGTTCATTTACTCAGTTCCAGAAAAGCAGAGAAAGAGAGAGTGAACGTTAGACAGACGCAGAAACACAGTAAAAGAGAATGGCAGAGAAATCTGAGAGGTACCTGAGGAAGCCTGAAAGAGTTTTTGCTAATTTAACCAATTAGATTAATGACTTCTCCTCCTTTTTCTGAAAACTGAAGGAGAGAAACAGTGATCGAAAGGCAAATCAAGGCTTTTCCCTTTCTTAGATATTAGAGGAAAGAGAATGAGGGGCAGAGAAATGAATTAGAAAGCTATTGCAATTGGCCGGGTATGAAGGTCTCCAAAAAATATTAACACTGTAAATAATGAGAGTATATCTGTGAGAGATAACATGAAAAAAAGAAGAAAAAAAAACCTATAAATATGGAGCTTCTGAACAGTAGCAGTAAAGCCTCAAAAAGACGTCATGATTTTAAAGCCTTGTCAACTGAGCCAATGACTAATAATCTAATACAGCAGAGACTGATTTACAGATACAGACAGAATCCCTAAGTGCAGAAAACAAACAAAAACTGTACACTTTCAGCACAGGCTACATCCATAAAAGCAGAACTGAAACACAACATGGCAATTTCCATAAGGAATGCACATGCCAGGAACCAGCAAATGAAGAAAGAACAACTTGTTTTAACCTAGGATGTGAAGGAAGTCTCCACAAAGAGGGAGCATGTGAGCTGAGTCTTTGAAATAAGAGAAGGGGCTGCCTGAGCAAGTGATTAAGCAAAGGAAGAGACATTGACTTAGCCAAAGGAAAGAAAGCGTGGCAGATCCTACTGTATCCTGAGGACCATTCATTTATGTCTACTGAGTTCCTGTTGTAGTTGAAGATACAAGAGTGTGTAATGGAAAGCTCTCCAATGTTAGGAAGAATTCACTGTGGTTATGGAAGGGGAGGAGCAGAGATAACAAACATAAGAGTAAATGATCAAGACATTTTTATTTTCTTCATCAATAAAATGAGCAGGTGGCATAGTTCCAGGTGGCAGGGGTCAGGGAAAGTACCCTTAGATCATGACAGCTCAGAAAGATTCAGGCATGGAGTGGTGAGAGAAAGAACATTCCAGACAAACAATAACAGGAGCAAATGCCCAGAGCTGAAATCAACTTGGAAGATTCAAGAAATAGTTGGTAGCTTCACAGGGCTGAAGCTTGTGAGTAGAGGGAAGCATAGAAGGAGAGATGATGAAAGAAATGAAAGTGGCCAGACCATGTAAGACCTAGGGATGTCTGAGGTGGTGGGAGCCTAGCGAAGGTGGGAGAAGCTGGAGCAGGAAGCAGCAGGGCAGCACCTCAAGGACCAGTGGTGACACTGTGGAGTCAGGACCTGCACCCACTGCCCTAGTCTCCTGGGGCTGTTGTAACAGAACCCAATAGACTGGGCGACTTATGAGCAATGGAAGGGTTTTTTTCACAGTTCTGGGGGCTGGAAAATCTAACTAAGATCAAGATGTCAGAGGATTCAGTGTTGGGTTAAGAGCAGCTTCCTCACAGACGGCTGTCTTCTCACTGTGTCTTCACGTGGAGGAAGAAAGGAAGGATCTTCCTGCGGCCTCTTTTGTAAG
>SJYC01085156.1:0-32751 GCA_006408675.1 Madoqua kirkii
AGTAGAAAGAAAGTGAAGTTGCTCAGTCATGTCTGACTCTTTGTAACCCAATGGATGGTAGCCTACCAGGTTTCTCCCTCCATGGGATTCTCCAGGCAAGAGTACTGGAGTGGGTTGCCATAATAAATCATAATAAAACATGATAAGATAATTCATGTAAAAATACCAGGCACATTGAAGAGTCCAAATAAAAGTTGGCTTTATAATCATTTTAGCTCTGAAATGATAGTCATGTAGTCATTTTGATTTGATCAGAAAAAATCTCAAAAGATACTTTGAAGTAACTACTAAAGGGCAATTAAGAGCTCATTTATGTAGAAAAAAAATGACTTAAGTCACCCTGGATTTTTATTTCTTACCAAGATATTTTAAAAGGCAAGAACAATGTCTTCTGGACATCACCATGACATGCCAAAACCTGATGTCGATTGGTGTTAAAATCATTCATCATCTCCTCTCATATTCCTCTTGCTGGCTGGGATGTCTTAGATAGATCAGAAGTGATTTTACTAGAAACAAGCAGTTCCTAATTCTTGGCCAATAACAATCCACTCTTAAGAAGGAGTTTAAAGTGCTGCTTTGGTTGATTGTATTGTAAACTCAAAAATTCTCCCCAGATGTTCTGCTACTAGAGACAAAGGCAGATGCCTTAATTTCAGATGAGTCATATTGAAGGTACTACAGATTCTCAAAGAAATGGTAAGATTCAAACGGATTCTGAATACTCACAGCCAAGCCTTTGGGACTGTCTGGTAAAGATTAAAGGGTGCACCTGTGGAAACCAGGGTCCCCCAAAATAGACTGGTTCCTGGAGCAGAGATGGATATAGAGTTAGCAACTCAGAAAAAGTAAGAAGTGATAGGATAATCCACTTATTCACTCAACAAATACATGTAAAACATCTGTTAGATATCCAACACTGTGCTCCTAAGAGGAAAAAGTTATTTAGCTCTACCGCCCTTCCTCAAATTCAAAAACCTATTGATGACCAAGTGTGCAATCTGCTAGAAATAAAGATGAATATAATAAAGGTTCTTTCCTTCAGGAAGAGGAAAGTAACTTTTTACAAACATAAGGGTCAATAGAAAAGTAAATATCAAGCTACTATTTTACTAATAGAGACCGATGACTTGTGACAGAGTCTGTTAGGAGCCTGCAGCTCAAGTGCAAGGCTAAGGTCAGATCTCTTGAGCTCCCAGTATCCATGAGATCTAAACCTTGGGTTTTTACCACCTTTGTTCTACAGAAAGAGGGAAAGCATCTTTGAAAGTTTCAGAGTTCATTTACTCAGTTCCAGAAAAGCAGAGAAAGAGAGAGTGAACGTTAGACAGACGCAGAAACACAGTAAAAGAGAATGGCAGAGAAATCTGAGAGGTACCTGAGGAAGCCTGAAAGAGTTTTTGCTAATTTAACCAATTAGATTAATGACTTCTCCTCCTTTTCTGAAAACTGAAGGAGAGAAACAGTGATCGAAAGGCAAATCAAGGCTTTTCCCTTTCTTAGATATTAGAGGAAAGAGAATGAGGGGCAGAGAAATGAATTAGAAAGCTATTGCAATTGGCCGGGTATGAAGGTCTCCAAAAAATATTAACACTGTAAATAATGAGAGTATATCTGTGAGAGATAACATGAAAAAAAGAAGAAAAAAAAACCTATAAATATGGAGCTTCTGAACAGTAGCAGTAAAGCCTCAAAAAGACGTCATGATTTTAAAGCCTTGTCAACTGAGCCAATGACTAATAATCTAATACAGCAGAGACTGATTTACAGATACAGACAGAATCCCTAAGTGCAGAAAACAAACAAAAACTGTACACTTCCAGCACAGGCTACATCCATAAAAGCAGAACTGAAACACAACATGGCAATTTCCATAAGGAATGCACATGCCAGGAACCAGCAAATGAAGAAAGAACAACTTGTTTTAACCTAGGATGTGAAGGAAGTCTCCACAAAGAGGGAGCATGTGAGCTGAGTCTTTGAAATAAGAGAAGGGGCTGCCTGAGCAAGTGATTAAGCAAAGGAAGAGACATTGACTTAGCCAAAGGAAAGAAAGCGTGGCAGATCCTACTGTATCCTGAGGACCATTCATTTATGTCTACTGAGTTCCTGTTGTAGTTGAAGATACAAGAGTGTGTAATGGAAAGCTCTCCAATGTTAGGAAGAATTCACTGTGGTTATGGAAGGGGAGGAGCAGAGATAACAAACATAAGAGTAAATGATCAAGACATTTTTATTTTCTTCATCAATAAAATGAGCAGGTGGCATAGTTCCAGGTGGCAGGGGTCAGGGAAAGTACCCTTAGATCATGACAGCTCAGAAAGATTCAGGCATGGAGTGGTGAGAGAAAGAACATTCCAGACAAACAATAACAGGAGCAAATGCCCAGAGCTGAAATCAACTTGGAAGATTCAAGAAATAGTTGGTAGCTTCACAGGGCTGAAGCTTGTGAGTAGAGGGAAACATAGAAGGAGAGATGATGAAAGAAATAAACGTGGCCAGACCGTGTAAGACCTAGGGATGTCTGAGGTGGTGGGAGCCTAGAGAAAGTGGGAGAAGCTGGAGCAGGAAGCAGCAGGGCAGCACCTCAAGGACCAGTGGTGACGCTGTGGAGTCAGGACCTGCACCCACTGCCCTAGTCTCCTGGGGCTGTTGTAACAGAACCCAATAGACTGGGCGACTTATGAGCAATGGAAGGGTTTTTTTCACAGTTCTGGGGGCTGGAAAATCTAACTAAGATCAAGATGTCAGAGGATTCAGTGTTGGGTTAAGAGCAGCTTCCTCACAGACGGCTGTCTTCTCACTGTGTCTTCACGTGGAGGAAGAAAGGAAGGATCTTCCTGCGGCCTCTTTTGTAAGAGCACTAATCTCATTCACAAGGATTCTGTTATCATGACACCATCACCTGCCAAAACTCCCCACCTCTAAACACGATCACCTTGGGGTTTAGAATTCTATATATGCATTTAAGGGGGACGTAAGCATTCAGCCCACGGTACTCACTTTGATTGGAAACTAGTAAAGAGGGAGTTGGTGATGGACTGGGAAGCCTGGTGTGCTGCAGACCATGGAGTTGCAAAGAGTGGGACACGACTGAGCGACTGAACTGAATTGAACTGGAAGAGTAACTAGATGGGAACAAAGTTCTAACTTCAGTTTTGTTGATCAGTGCTCTCACCCGAGGGCTTCCTAGGAGGCGCTGGTGGTAAAGAATCCGCCTGCCAGAGCAGGCGACGTTAGGAGACACCAGTTCAATCCCTGGGCTGGGAAGATCCCCTGGAGGAGGGCACGGTAGTCCAGTCCAGTAGTCTTGCCTTGAGAATCCCACGGACAGAGGAGCCAGACAGGCTAAGTCCACGGGGTGGCAAAGAGTCAGACACAAGGGGCTGAGCAGACATGCCTGAAGGCACTCTCACCCAAATACTATCCAGCCTTTCATCCAGTTAAAAATCGTCTATGAGAGATGTTCACAACAGACAAGATTTGGGATTAAGTATCAATAAACTGTCTATGTGAGCCTGGACTCCAAGCCCAACAATCATCCAGAAAGAGGCAAATTCACAGGTTTTCTTTTCCTCCTTTCACAAGCCCCTTGGACACAGAATGTCCTCTGTGAACCAGCCAGGAGAAAGAAATCCGGCTTTACAGTGCGTGTAATCGGGAAAGCAAGGAAAGAAACATTTAAGCTGTTATTCAAACAAGTTTCATTCCAATTACTACTTTCCTCTATGTCAAAATCAATTCTTCTCATTTTTGACACAGCCGACGCTTGCCAAGGTGATTGGGGGATCTGCCTCCATATTTTTTTTCCTGATTTTTTTTTAAGGGAGGGGGTTGTTTTTGGTTGTGGCTTGTCCTATAATGTTGTTGTTGATTTTCCCACTGCAGTCAGCACCACAGAGTTGCTTTTACATGGCCATAAAACAAAATGAATGTACACAGGAAAGGGAGCCTTGCTCCAAGTCAAGTACTGGACAGCTCAGCTTAATATGCACTCAGTTTCACAAGCAGAGACCTGTTTATTCTCACTGCTTAAAAACGAAGTGACTATTCACTCTGTGACACTACCCCTTCCAGATGCCAGCACTGGGTCCCCACAAGGCAAGGATGATAGCTCAGGTCATTTTTGCTTTGTGATCCTTGAAGAAATGCTGGTCCCCAGGCAACTTTGATGGTCTAATTGCAGCAGTACACTGCGTTAATCACGCCACAGTGGGGCATCTGTCACCGCCTTCATGAAGCTATCAGCTGAGGCTGTTGAGTCTTCTTGACATAGAAAAAAAGGAAGTGAAAAGAGAAGGCTGAAGTATTCCCTGATCTGTGGGTTATTAGGTTCAGTTTGACCAATGTTCCTGCAGTTAGTCAGATCCCTTCTTGTTTCACAGTTTTAAATTGCCTTATGTTGGTTTTTGCCCTGTCTTTTAAAAATCAGGCATGAATTTCAAAATAATGGTCAACCTGCATGTTTTCAATGATCAAATTTTTGAAAAATTAATTTAACTGCAGTTTCAAGTGAAAGTGAAAAAAAGTGAAAGTCACTCAGTTGTGTCCAACTCTTTGTCACCCCACAGACTGTGGCCTGCCAGGCCCCTCTGTCCATGGGATTCTCTAAGTAAGATTACTGGAGTGGGTTGCCATTTCCTTCTCCAGAGGATCTTCCTGACCCAGGGATGGAACCCAAGTCTCCCACATTGCAGGAAGATTCTCTACCATATGAGCCACCAGGGAAACCTTATTAAATCATATATTCTTTCATATCCACACCCTGACGGACCTGAAGAAATCAAATTTAAAATTCAGTGAGGTGGCAGTGGGGAAGATGTGGGAAGGATCAAGGAAATCTCTAGTTGTTTTTATGTTACAGTCAAATTGAATGAATTTCTGTCCTCTGTTTATTTCCTGCTTTTGATCATATTCAAGTCTTTATTCATAGTATTCTCACACACATGTCTTAGTTCTAGCTGCTATAACAATCAGGAAGATTCTCTACCATCTGAGCCACCAGGGAAACCTTATTAAATCATATATTCTTTCATATCCACACCCTGACGGACCTGAAGAAATCAAATTTAAAATTCAGTGAGGTGGCAGTGGGGAAGATGTGGGAAGGATCAAGGAAATCTCTAGTTGTTTTTATGTTACAGTCAAATTGAATGAATTTCTGTCCTCTGTTTATTTCCAGCTTTTGATCATATTCAAGTCTTTATTCATAGTATTCTCACACACATGTCTTAGTTCTAGCTGCTATAACAAATTATCATAGACTGTCTTCAGCAACAAACATTTCTTTCTCACAGTTTTGCAGCTTGGGAAGTTTAAGATCAAGGTATCAGGAAATTCAGTGTCTGATGAGAGCCCACTTCCTGGCTTGCAGCTCCGTGCACATGTGCTCAGTTGCCCAGTCATGTCTGACTCCTTGTGGCACTATGGACTGTAGCCTTCCAGGCTTCTCTGCCCATGGAATTTTTCAGGCAAGAATATTGGAATGGGGCATCATTTCCTACTCCAGGAGATCTTCCTGACTCAGGGATTGAACCCTCATCTCTTGTGTCTCCTGCATTGACATATGTATTCTTCACCTGGGCTTGAGGTTGGCTGTCTTCAATTAGGTCCGTGACTCTTGACTTAATTGTCTTCCTAGGCCCTATCTTCATTTGTCACATTGACAATTACATTCAGCTGATAGCATTCTATTCTTGGCCTCTCAAAATCTTTGTTCTTCTCAAATGCAAAACAGACTCACTTCATCCTTCATTTCATGAGTTAAGTATCCCAAAGTTTCAACTCATTCTACCATCAACTCTAAAGTCTGAAGTTCAAATCTCATCTAGATTCTAAAGATGTAAATCAGACATGGGTAAGACTCAAGGTATGATTAATCCTGAGGCAAAATTTTTCTCTAGCTGTGGACCTGTGCAAACAAACAAGTCATGTACTTTCAAAAAACAATGATGGGACAAGCATAGGATAGACATTCTCATTTCAAAAACGGATGAATTGGATAAAAGGAAGCATGATGGCTCTCAAGGAAGTCCAAAACCTAGCAAGGCAAACTCCATAAGATATTAACTCTTAAGGATAATCTTCTTTGCTTCAATGCTCTTCCTTTCAGACCTACTAGGGTGGAGGTTCTATACGTGCCCCTCTGCCAAGTATAGATCTCTCCTTCATGGTTCCAGGTGACCCTGGCCCAAAGCTTTGGGTAGAGGTGGTCTAGCCTGTTGAAACCAAGATAATGCCCAACCTTTTGAAAATGAAAGGCAGCCCTGATGGTCACTGAATTGCCTTTGGGAGTCATTACCCTTTGTCCTGAAGACTAGCTCTGTTGTCTTTCCTGTCAGACTGAGAAAGTTCAGCAGCTTTCTTCCATTCCATCCTGCCTCCATCCCCTTCTGTTTAACTTGGTAGTATCCCTCCTGTGGTAACTGATTAGGTCCTCAGTTCATACCCGCTCTAGTATCTTTATCAAATGGTTAGTTCACCATATCCTTAGTGTTCTCTTCCTAATATGCTTTCTCATTTTTTGTGATATAGACAATCTGGTAATTTTAAACTCTTTAAATTCTGCTTCCTTTTTTGCTGAACAATTCCATCTTCAGTACATTTTTTTTTTCAAATTTTGCTATTAGAAGTCATGTGCCCATGCTAAGGAGCTTCAGTCATGTCCAATTCTTTGCAACCCTATGGACTGTAGCCCACCATCCTCCTCTGTCCATGGAGTTCTCCAGGCAAGAATACTGGAGTCATTTGCTACGCCCTCCTCCAAGGTATCTTCATGACTCAGGGATCAAACCCATGTCTCCTGCAGCTCCTGCATTGCAGGCAAATTCTTTGCCACTGGGGAAGCCCTGTTAGAAGCCAATAGAAACCAAATCACTTCACTGACATTTTGTTTAAAAAGTTCGTTAGTTAAATATCCAATTTTACCACTTGCTAGATTTATCTTTTACAATGCATTAGAATACCAACCCAGTTTAGCCAAGGTATTTCCGTTTTATAGCAAAGATCACCTTTTCTCTTCGTCCAATGACTGTTTGTCAATTCCATCTGAGACTTCACCAGAATAGCCTTTACCCACCATGTGTCTACCAATATTCTGTTCATAATAATTTATGCATTTTATAAGTAAATAGAAGTTTTCTCTACAGTTCTCCTCTTTTCTTTCTGAATCCTCACCAGAACCACCTTTGTAGCAGTCTTGGCTTTCTCTAGCATGCATCCCCAAAACTCTTCCAGCCTTTACCTATTACCCAGATCCAAAGCTACTTCCACATTTTAATGCATTTGTTGCAGCAGCAGCTTTCCGTTTTATAGCAAAGATCACCTTTTCTCTTCGTCCAATGATTGTTTGTCAATTCCATCTGAGACTTCACCAGAATAGCCTTTACCCACCATGTGTCTACCAATATTCTGTTCATAATAATTTATGCATTTTATAAGTAAATAGAAGTTTTCTCTACAGTTCTCCTCTTTTCTTTCTGAATCCTCACCAGAACCACCTTTGTAGCAGTCTTGGCTTTCTCTAGCATGCATCCCCAAAACTCTTCCAGCCTTTACCTATTACCCAGATCCAAAGCTACTTCCACATTTTAATGCATTTGTTGCAGCAGCAGCGCATTCTCCATATGAAATTACTATCTTAGGTCAGGCTACTATAATAAATACCATAGACTAGATGACTTAAACAATGGACATTTATTTCTCACAGTTCTGAAGGCTGGGAAGTCAAAGATCAGGGTGCCAGCAGATTCAGTGTCTGATGAGAGATCTCTCCTTGCTTTTCAGATGGTCACTTTCTTTCTGAGTTCTTACATAGCTGAGAGAGATCATCTCTATGGTGTCTCCTTATAAGGGAACTGATCCCATTCATGAGGGCTCCACCCTCATGATCTAATTACTTCTTAAAATTTCACTTCTAAATATCATCACACTGGGGTTTAGGGCTTGAGCATGTGAATTTGGAGGGAATGCATGCAGACCATAGCAGAAGAATTTAAAAGGGTTGCCTAATGTACACAGTTAAGATTTACTGTTCTCCAAAGAACTTTATTTCTTACATTTAATATTTTTTTAATTCTTTTGGAAGAATATCTGAGACTCACAGTTAATCAAGGAATGAAGAAATGGAGATCTTTTTTTTTTTTAACTGTTTTATACACAAAGAAATTAAGTCATTTAGAGACAGAGTGATCTAGGATCTTTTTTTTTTCAAGATCTTTTTGATGTGGATCATTTTTAAACTTTACTAGGTTTGTTGCAATATTGTTTCTGTTCTGTATTTTGGTTTTTTGGCCATCAGTCATGTGGGTTCTTAGTTCCCCAACCAGGAATCACACACACAAACACCCTGCATTAAAGGCAAAGTTTTAACCACTGGGCTTCTAGGGAAGTCCCTGATTTGGGAACTTTGAAGCAGTGATGGTGACTATCTTGCCTATTTATTATCCCTCCTCTCATACATAGTATTATAATAACTGCCTACCCATTGTTTAATGAATGATTACATTTCAATCAACCAGTTAATTAATTGTATAAGATATACCATTCCTTACTCTTAGCACTGCTCCTACATTTTTGGTCTCCAAAATCTCCAAATGTACAGCTATGCTAAGTGCACAGAGGTGCACAGGTACATCCAGTAATGCATTGCTTTTGTGACAAACAAACATTTCATGTGGCTGACCTGGTGTTGCCTACCCATTGTTTAATGAATGATTACATTTCAATCAACCAGTTAATTAATTGTATAAGATATACCATTCCTTACTCTTAGCACTGCTCCTACATTTTTGGTCTCCAAAATCTCCAAATGTACAGCTATGCTAAGTGCACAGAGGTGCACAGGTACATCCAGTAATGCATTGCTTTTGTGACAAACAAACATTTCATGTGGCTGACCTGGTGGCTCAGTGGTAAAGAATCTGCCTGCCAATACAGGACATGCAGGAGACATGAGTTCAGTTCCTGGGTTGAGAAGATCCTCTGGAGAAGGAAATGGCAACCCACTCCAGTATTCTTGCCTGGGAAATCTCATGGAAAGAGGAGCCTGGTGGGCTACAGTTCATAGAGTCACGAAAGAGTCGGATATGACTTAGCAACTGAACAACAACAAACAGAAACAAAACATTTCATAAATATCATTTTTTTCCTACTCAGTTGTTTTTTCCGTCTTCTGACCTTTTTTTAAAGATTTTGACACTATATTTAAAGGATCAGAATCATTATCATTAGGAAAAGAAGACTTTTCCCTGAGATTCTTAAAATTATTGTACGGCTTTAAGGTGTTCATAAGACATCTATGGGAGGCAGGTAAAGGGTACGTACACTGCGTTGGTGATGGTGGCCCTAGAAGTTCTTATTCTGATCTCTGCTTCCTTATCTGGGCTCTTATTGCTGTCAAGGCACCTAATCTGGACTAGTATGATGCCTACTAAGAGCAAGTTTCATGGTCTGGAAAATTTCTCTGCAAGCACCACCACTGGCTCCCTCTGAGATACCCAGGGAGAAACCCAGAAGCTAAATGCAGTCTGGTCCCAAGTAAGAGATCAACCTCTACCCCAGAGGTGTTTATTTTTCTTTTAATCAATTAGTGAAGCAACACAGACATACAGAAATGCTGAGAGCCCTCTCCCACAGCACCAGCGGAGGGAGCTTAGAGAAGCCAGGAGGGTCCCCCGGTGAGTCCTGGCAAAGCTTGAGACAGCCCTGGGCTTTCTCAGCTCTGAGCTCAGAACTCAATGGCTCACCCAAAGGCCTTCCCAGTGAACCCTGTCCCGTTGATATTGGACATTACAGGAAAAGATAATAATCAGTCTTCCTGGCCCCTATGGTCTGTAAAGGATGGATATGCCTGTGAGCTGCTGTCTACTGAAGGGTGCAAGGTTGCAATAAATGGGTTTAATGTTAGACTCACCGAATCAAAGAATAGAGTGAGCCATTTCTGTGCTCCCTTCCACTAATGGTTTTCCATCCACCATTAGAGGATTCCTAGAGTCTCACTCCTTTGTAAGGCTTGACACTTCACTTCTTCAGACATCTTAATTGCTATTCATATCTGCTAAAATATAACACAAAGTCACCTCACATAGTCCATTGCTTTGCCCTGTGAAGGTAAAACAGATGGAAACTTGATCCTTAATTTCATACAATCTTTTCAAATATTTAAAGATAGGAGTCCTATATCCATAACCCAACTTCTTTCCTCAGTGCGCTCCAGCGTGGTTCTCACTGTCACCAAAACTGCTCAGCGTAGCCTGTAATGAACTTTCAAATAATGAACAGATTTTAGTTTTTGTGCTGTTGAACCTCCTGGATGTATTTGAGAGGCGTAATTACTCCCTCCTTGAAATATCTCTCTTGATACAATTTTCCCCCCAGTTTTTCACCCCCTTGCGTTGGTCTCCCTGCTTCAAATACCTGTTAAGTGTTCCCATGCCTCTGGGTTCTAGCCTTCACTCTGCTTCCTTCTCAGCTTCTGAATTTGCCCTTCAGAAATGCGTCCATGCCTTCACTCTCATCTAAACATTGATGATCCCCAAACTTCATCCTGTCTTTGCACATCACATGACCATATTCAGCATCATATAAAAACACTTCACAGGGGTCTCAAACTTAGTAAGTGCAAAAATGAAATAGCTGCTTTCCTGGCAAAAATTACTTTCTCCCCTTCTGTGTTCTTGCTCTCCTCCTCCTGGGTTTCTCAACTTAATAATTGCTCTACCATCTAACTCCTCAATGACATGTTTTAAAAAAAGAGAAATCAAGAAGTTATACTGGCCTGTCATTTGTCCACAATTTTTTCATCAGATACAGAAGGAAAGGAGTTTAGATCCAAGGCTCCCATTTGAAACCAAATGGCTTTTTTTCATACATTTACTTTGGTATATTTCCTCAGGTAAATATATGCAAATATTACTTTGCAGTGACTTTTGGAGAATACTTACTATTGTGTGTTGAGACTAATTTCAATGATAGATATGATATTTTCATTCCATTCCAGTTAATATCATTTTCATATAAATATAGAGCTTTGATCCATACTACAATTTGTTGTGAAGTCTGTTTCTGTCAAGGAAAGGTGAGGCAACAAGGCAAAGTTCACAGCGGAGGCCAGGCACACTTTGACAACAGTTAGCTTAAACAAGGAGAACTTTGACACTTGCAATAAGGGGAAACCTTTTCATGAATCGCTGCTTTATTGAAACCTTGCCTAGCAGATGTAGTTTAAGTGGAAAGGGAATTTCTGCTGCTGTTTTAGGACTGCAGGGGTCAGATGTCAACCAGAGCCTTCTTAAAATGGACTGGAAGAACTTGCCTCTTCGATGTCAGTTTCCATATTTTCACTTATGACAACTATTTAGGAATTCAATAACTCTGCTAAGGAAGGCATGATGCCTTTTACAGCCTGAAAGCCTGAGGGGTTGCCATGGATTTGAACTTCAGAGTTTCCACAGCATTTCTAAATATTTGCAGAGAACCATTTCCTGCCTTGAGAAGGACAAAAGTCTAACTTGGAGACTGAACATTTTAGTACCGGTCAATTATTTTAGAAGAGTTGTACTTTGTTGAAATCTACACTCAAATATGCTACAACAACATTTTGGGCTTGGCAAGCTCGCCCAATCTAGGAAGTTCAAAATAAAGGCTGAATACTTCGACTTTAGAGCTCTCAGCAATATCGGATAGCACAGTGGGGCTGTTACATAGGAGGCCATTCTCTAGAAGCGAGTGGTGAAAATTGGACATGAAATCCTCTATTCAGGAAAATACAACCTGGTATTATCCTAAAATGGACATGATTAGGTGAATGCATTCAGATAGAATAACATTTCCTCCCTGATCCAGCTTCTTAGCCTTCAACCGCCTCTCAAATGATTTCATTATTTAGATTTATGAAATTTAACTTATTAGCCACCTTTTGCTGCTAAAAGCGTGCAAACTGTTGCTAAGATCTGCTAGATATTCCAAGAACGAATTGTCCAGTGTCTTACTTTTGCTGGAAATATCAAAGACATTCACTCTGCAGAAAGGAAATAGTAGGTATCATTTATAATTTTCCCTGGTCATATTCCAAATGAAATTCTTCATCACCTTATCTCTTAATTTTCATGACTACTCTGAGAGGCAGAACATTTCTAAAATAAGTGTTATACTCTGGGAGAGTCCGAAAAAGACTCAAGATAAAGATGTCATTAAATTTATTCTCTCCAGGAGAAATCTAAAGCTCAGAGTATGTAGATAACTCTCTCCAGGGCAAACAACTAAGGAGGAGCAGAAGGTTGGGGATTTTATTTCAATAGACCCAACTCCAAAGCTCATGCAGCTTCTACTACACCATCAACAGGATTGTAATCATTAGCCAAATGACCAGTGGTCCACGGTAGAGCTGAGAGCAGAGGGGCAGAGGCTGATCAAGGGAGAAGCAGGAAGCAGCTTCCAGATGGAGAATGCCAAACCAGGAGAGAGAGAAGCCGCTTTTTCACATATACCCCACAGCAAGTACTGTTGGCATTTTGGATGGGATAGCTCTTCATCGGGCAGAACTGCCCTCGTATTGCTGGATGTTTCCTAGCACGCTCTTCATACATTTAATGCCAGTAACATCCCCTGTCAGTCACAAAGAACACTTCCCTCTGTATTTCCAAAGGTGCCCTAAGTGAGAAGCCCTGCCCACAGTTGAGAACATAACTTAGAGGAGGGGAAAGATAATCCTAATGATTACAGATGCTATTATTCTCATTTTACAGATGAGAAAACTCTAAGTTCAAGTTTCTACTTTTGGAATGGAACCTATCAGTGAACAATACTAAATGTTTTTCTGTTAATCCAATGATACCGTTGTCTGAATCAGTTTGATGTTTCTCTTCTTGCCAAAACTATCATTTCTTTCACTTAAAGAGTTGCCTTGTAGACACATATGCAAGTCATTTGCTTTCTAGAATAAGATATGAGTCTTCTACATTCTTCAGATCATTATTCCCATGATAGGTGCTCAAATAATCAGCCAAAGTTGATTTTCTATTTAATTGACTAAAGACAAGATTCTAATAAAAGCAAAGCAACCCTTGTTGCATTTCTGTTTGGGAGTTTGAACAGGAAAGACTTCATGAAGTAGGTGGTGATCTGATGAATATTAATTTTATATTCAACATTAAATTATGATTACATTTAACATTTTATTTGAGAGGGGATTGATAGATTGGAAAGGGCACTGTGATGAAGAACAAAGCAAAGTCTGACATTGGAAAGCACTCAAGACGTGACTGCACTTAGATGGACCAAAGGGTTATTTCCAAGTCAGAGAGTGCTGAAGGTTTCTGCAGAGTCCATGGGTTAAGTGGCGCAATTGTGGACATGCGTTATCAGCCAGCTTGGACTTGCCTTTTTCCATTTTTGCCCTCATACACAAGTGGCACAAAATGACCATGCCTCAGCAGCAAAGCTACGTTTTTTCCAGCAGTCATGTATGGATGTGAGAGTTGGATCAAAGAAGGCTGGGTGCCAGAGAATGAATGCTTTCAAACGTGGTGCTAAAGAAGACTCTTGAGGGGCCCTTGGACTGCAAAGAGATCAAACCACTCAATCCTAAAAGAAATCAGCCCTGAATGTTCATTGGAAGGACTGATGTTGAAGCTGAAGCTCTAATGCTTTGGCCACCAGATGTGAAGAGCTGACTCATTGGAAAAGACCCTGATGCTGGGACAAATTGAAGCCAAGAGGGAAAGAAATGGCAGAGGATGAGATGGTTAGATAATATCACTGACTCAATGGACATGAGTCTGAACAAACTCCAGGAGGTGGTGAAGGACAAGGAAGCTTGGCATGCTGCAGTCCATAGGGTCACAAAGAGACAGCTACAACTTAGTGACTGAATAACAACCGCCTCAAATCCTCCATTAAAGCACATGTTTTTAGTGAGCACTCAAGAAAGCATCAGTTCCCAGTAAATATATCACAAAGACACTAACTCAAAGTTTAAAGCCTAAAATGTCAGCTGGATTGAATTAAGGCAGGAAAGGGAATGCTCACAGCTTCTCTGGGACATTCAGTGAGTACTCAGTCACTAAGTCATAGTTGACCCTTTGCAACCCCATGTAGTCCACTAGGCTACTGTCCATGGGATTTTCCCAGCAAGAATACTGGAATGGGTTGTCATTCCCTTCTCCAGGGGATCATTCCATCCCAGGGATCAAACCCAGGTCTCCCGCATTGCAAGCAGATTCTTTACCACTGAGAAGCCCATAGGACATTTAGTACAAACCATATTAGCTGTCTTCCAACTTTAATCTAGTCCTGAATTATCACTGACGCTCTGATCCAAGACTCCTCCCTGCATCCCCTCTCCAACAAAGTCCTTCCTTGTTTATTCCCTTCTTCATTGACTGGCCTATATTTACCCATCACTCTTGTCTGCCCTGCTTTTGCCCAATGAAGCTGCTGTGTATGGTGGCTCCCAGTTTCCCCTGCCTTCTGACTTTCTACTGGGTGCAGCCATTGTGGGGACCAAGAGGAAAATCAGAGGATATGCGGAGACAGTGGTGGGAGCGTTTATTCGCCCCCGCCCCCTCCCTGACTTGCTCACGTGTGTCTAGCAGTGATTGCATCCTTCCTGGACAGCAGGTCCCATGAGCATTTCTTCCTCTAGAACTTGCTCACCCTGGCTCTTTAGCGCTGCTTCCTCCCCTGGCTCTTTCAGAAAGAGGGGTAGTAATGGCTGTCCACCATTCCTAGTCTCTGTGTGCCTTGACTTCCCTGCTGGTTCCCTTAATTCAGTTAACACTTGGGTAAATGGCTCCCCCATTGTTACAGTCTCCAAAGTTGAACCATCTGAGGAGAACTCACTTTTCTGTGAGAACTCTAAACAATATGTCCTCCCTCCTTTGTTATTGATCAAGACCATCTGAAATCAACAAGTTTCTTGTAATTCCTGGCATCTTCACAAAATATTCATACCATCTTGCCTAGAAACCTAGCTGACTCTTTCCAAGTTCACTTTAACTACAAACTTTTCAAATGGCTTTCCAAGTGGCTTAGAAGGTAAAGAGTCTGTCTGCAATGCAGGACACTCAGGTACAATCCCTGGGTTGGGAAGATCCCCTGGTGGAGGAAATGGCATCCTCTCCAGTATTCTTGTCTGGAGAATTCCATAGACAGAGGAGCCTGATAGGTTACAGTCCATGGGGACCCAATGCATCAGACACGACTTAATGACTTTCACTTTTCAAGTGGAGGATATTTTATCTCACATTTCACATGGCTTAGAATCAGGAATAACTGTCATTACAACTGCCAAGCCATTATCTATCTACATACACACCAGAACAAAGGAACCTCTAAGCCTGAGTCATGTCACCTTATTTTATCACCATCTTTACCAATTAATTTGTTGATGTCATCTACTGGTCTCCCAGTTACTTCTTCTCATTTATTTAAGCCTTTAGCTGCTAGGGCTTCCTTGCTGGTAAAGAATCTGCCTGCAATGCAAGAAACCCGGGTTTGATCTCTAGGTTGTAAAGATTCCCTGGAGAAGGGAATGCCTACCCACTTCAATATTCTTGCCTGGAAAATCCCATGGACAGAGGAGCCTGACAGGCTACAATCCATGGGGTTGCAAAGAGTCGGACATGACTGAGCAACTAACACACTTAACTACTAATTCAATCTTATTCCTGTGAAATGAAGATGTCTCCTGACATATTAATAAATAAGAAATGTCACAGCCATCAGAGATTTCTGGCCTCCAAATGTAAATGCTGCTGCTGCTGCTGCTAAGTTGCTTCAGTTGTGTCTGACTCTGTGCGACCCCATAGAAGGCAGCCCACCAGGCTCTCCCATCCCTAGGATTCTCCAGACAAGAGTACTGGAATGGGTTGCCATTTCCTTCTCCAATGCATGAAAGTGAAAAGTAAAAGTGAAGTCAGTCAGTCATCTCAGACTCCTAGCAACCCCATGGACTGCAGCCTACCAGGCTCCTCCATCCATGGGATTTTCCAGGCAAGAATATTGGAGTGGAGTGCCATTGCCTTCTTCAAAATGTAAATGAGAGCTCCCCAAACTGGGATCCAGGGATGCTGCCACCCACCATGGTGATTGCTGAGGAGCTGGGGAAATGCAAGAAGCAAGGGGAACAAAGCAACGGGATTGACCCCAGATAACTGAGGTGTATATGAAAGGAATGAATTCAGAGAGCCTAGAGGCTCGCATCTTCCCATACACAGAAGGCTAAATTCCTTAACCTGATACCAGACCGTTGATGCTCAGATACCTGCTCCCTTTGTTGCAAACCTGTATTTAGCCTGACTTACCCTCCTGCCTCCTTGGAGCAGTTTTCTCAGAGCCACTGGAATGCTGTCTCCTGGACTCAGAGTCCTTAGCATTCCCACCAAATAAAATAACTCTCTACTTTCAGGTTGTGACTACATTTTTTTAGCTGGCATTCCCCAGCTTTAATCTTGTCATCCTTTTAAGTAACGTTAGCATCATTCTTTCATCCAACAAACATTCACTGAGCACCTACTGACACCCATGCTCTGGCTATTAGGGATACAGCGGTAAGACAGGAAAAAAGCTTCTTTCTCATATATTAGTGTGAGTATGGAAGAGGCAGTCTACATGGATTAATTATTCGAATATTAACCCAGTCAGTATCACAGATGACTATGTGAACAGGATCCCCCAAACTGCGTAATACAGTGGTCCTATAAGCCTCTCCTTCTCTCACTTTTCTAATCTCCAGTGGCATTTTTTTTGTCCCACTTGACTTGACTTTCTACATTTTCATCACGAGAATCTGCACTGCCTTAAAGATTGCCTATCAAATTTAAGTATAGAATTCTTTGATTCCCATCTTCTATTCTGAGCATCACTTGCTCCAATGACCCTCTGATAAGCTGCTCAACTTCACTAGACCTTGAATCTATTGATCTCAGCATTTTCTCACTATCCCTTAACTTTTTCCTTTCTCCAAGGTTAGGACAGATACCCGTAGGAGAATGCAACGGCATTGAAATGCACCAGATCTTGAATTGGATGGTGAACTAATAGATATTCACTTAATTATTATGTTTTGTAATTATGCACACATATGCATTTATACATATTTCATACAATTTTCATATATGTCCTATCATTTTCCTTATTTTTATACTGCCAGTGTTCTCAGACTGAAAATCAGGAAACACTAACACTTTAAAGTAGGTCTTTTCTATCCCAGATATCTCGCCATCCTCTAAAACCTGAATATTATAAAGATGATTTTTTATTATCTATTATCATTAGTTTATTTCAAATTCCATGCCACTGAATGTTAAGCCTGGCGTGCTGCCATCCATGGGATCGCAAAGAATCGGACACGACTGAGCTACTGAACTGGTCTCTCGGTGGTTAATACATAACTGTTCTATGCCTCTGTGTCCTCATCTAAAAACCAAAGAGCTAATATCATATACCTTGGGGCTTTTGTGAAGATTGTTGCTGTTGTCATTTTATTTAGTCAGTCAGTTGTGTCTGACTCTTTGTGACTCCATAGACTCACGCCAGGCCCCTCTGTCTATGGAGTTTTCCAGGCAAAACTACCGGAGTGGGTTGCCATTTCCTTCTCCAGGGAATCTTTCCAACTCAGGGACTGAACCCTTGCCTCCTCCAAGTCTCCTGTATTGCAGGCAGATCCTTTACCACTGAGCCACTGGGAGATTAAATCAAGTAATCTAAGTGAAGCATTTAGCAGTGTCTAGCACAGAGAAACATTCAAAATATTCTTATTAATATAAATAATGATATTCTTATACCAAAATTAATTCAGAGAAAGCATAGCGTGAGATTGTCATGTACAGTG
Source organism: Madoqua kirkii (assembly GCA_006408675.1). Taxonomy (NCBI): domain Eukaryota; kingdom Metazoa; phylum Chordata; class Mammalia; order Artiodactyla; family Bovidae; genus Madoqua; species Madoqua kirkii. The sequence goes on from SJYC01085156.1 coordinate 17,834, forward strand.
TGAATAAGGCAGAGCTTTTTCTTAGCGTGTCCCTTGTATGAGAAGGAGTATCAGCTTACATGGTCGAGGGATTGACATTTCAGGCAAGTTACTCAAAAGGCATTGACAGGATTTTGTTGCATGACCTTTAACTTTGACAAAGAATGTCCAAAATACAAGGAGAGAAAGAACCAGAAGGAAATAATTTTGTGATCATAATTAAAATTTAAACAGAAATAAATTATATGTCATTAATGAAGTTATTTCTCTGCCTCCAAAAACCTGGGCATTAGCTTCATCTCACTGTATCTTTACTTCCAAGTCTGTACAACAGCTTAAAAAAACAGGCTCTGCAATCAAAGTTCCAAAGATTCTGTCTGGGATCCACTGCCAGCCAACTGTATGACTTGATTTAGTAGGTCTCTGTTTTGTTTTTTTAATAAAATAAGCATAGCAACACATAGAGTGGCAGAGAAGATTACATGACATGATGTCTATAAAAGGCTTTGCCCAATAGCAGACATTCAAGTACTCAATAAATGTTTTGGCTGTCACCATATTTTTTTACATCCATCATGGCAGTGATTTGAAACCTGGGGGCCACTTCTAAACTGTCTTTATAACTCTAGGTTACAACTTATCCAGTGCAGAGTGCATTTGTTGACTTGCATTCTTCTTGATCACAGAGAACTCTATTAAGTCTCTAGTGTTCCTGGGAACCTTATTAAGAAAGCCCTTTGGAGTTCACTGGTGCTGGGCTCTTAGTAAAACATGGCTTCCTTGGTAGTAAGAGGGGAAAAGTCTATATTTTTAAAGGTTTCATGGACTGCCAAGAACTGTTATAAAACAATATTTTGATGAGTTATACAGTAAATGAATCAGAAACATATGAGCTTAATTTCCCTGAAAATACATGTGGCTTTAAAAATGAAAGGAAAAGGATCTTGGCACCCTTTGGCATGCCAAACCCAAATGTTAGAAAAATATTTTAAGATATTAAGATGCACAAATCCTAAACGCAGCTCAACTGGCTCATCCTTCAATGGCCTTGTCCCAATGTACCTGTTGAGTCTGATCTGCCATAGTCATAACCAGAAGAGGGAAAGAAAAAAAAAAGAAAAAGAAGGAAAAATAAAAAGCATATTGGTCCAAGACAGAGAGCCAGCAGTTCCAAAGCTAGGCCTGGCTCTTCCGTTGGCTATCGGTGGGACTCTAGATTAATCATTTAGCCTCCTAGACTTTGGCTCAGGGGAACAGACCATGGTCCTCAGACCTCACAGAGCTGTTGGGAGCTGTTTAAATGGGAGTTCAGGAAACAGTGTTAAATCTAGGATAATAGAGACCAGACCAAAATGTTAAATAGTGCCCTCAGGATGAGACAAGTGTCCAGAGAGGCCCAGTTCTAGGCATTAGAGTAAAACAGACATGCATACGATGAGCACATGGCCAGTTGCCAGAAATCTTCAGCAAATGTAAGCCAGGATTCTGCGGGGCCTAATCTGAACTATCCTGGCTCACCTGTATCATTGGTTCCCTCAAATCCCCTGCCACCTACCACACCTGCAGAGTAAAACCCAGAATCCAGGTGACTGGACATCTCAGATGGACAGTCTCCAACAGCAACTGGACGCTCTTTTCAACTCTCTTATTTCCCTGCTCTTTTCTGTTATGCTAACTGCAAACTCATCAATGAATTCATACCCTTCTACTAAAATCACCATCTTTTTATTTGCAGTTAATTGGGGGCCAAAGGAGATGAGCCCTGGGGTTTCTTTGGAAGGAATGATGCTGAAGCTGAAACTCCAGTACTTTGGCCACCTCATGCAAAGAGTTGACTCATTGGAAAAGACTCTGATGCTGGGAAGGACTGGGGGAAGGAGGAGAAGGGGACGACAGAGGATGAGATGGCTGGATGGCATCAGGGACTCGATGAACGTGAGTCTGAATGAACTCCGGGAGTTGGTGACAGACAGGGAGGCCTGGCGTGCTGCGATTCATGGGGTTGCAAAGAGTCAGACATGACTGAGCGACTGAACTGAACAAACATATTCTCACCCTTTCTTATGCCTATTTTTGCCTATGGAAAAAAAAAAAAAAGTGAAAGGGCTTCCCAGGTGCCTCAGATGGTAAAAATCTGCCTGCAATGCAAGAGACCTGGGTTTGATCCCTGGGTCATGAAGATCCCCTGGAGAAGGGAATGGTTACCCCTTCTAGTATTCTTGCCTGAAGAATTCCATGGATAGAGGAGCCTGGCAGGCTGCAGTCCATGGGGTTGCAGAGAGTCAGACATGACTGAGCAAACCTATATTTAGTTAACTATTGCTGTGTAACAAATTACTCCAAAATTAAGTAACAAAAAACGTTTGTTATATCACGGAGTTTCAGCGTCCATCAGGATGTTGCAGCCAAGCCGTCAGCTGGGACCGCACGCACTCAGGTGCCTGTGTGGCGGGTGGGGGATCCACCTGCACCTCCATCACAGCGTGGCTGTACGTCTCAGGACTTGGGCCAGCGTTTGTGTTCCTCCCTCAGTCATGTCAGACTCTTTGTGATCCCGCGGACTGTAGCTCACCAGGCTCCTCCGTCCATGGGATTCTCCAGGCAGGAACACTGGAGTAGGGTGCCATTTCTCCCTCCAGCTTAGGCCCGAAGCCTCTGTTTTCCGCTGCACTGGCTTCTCCATCGGTTTCTCAAGTGCTCTCAGCACGTGGCATCTGGCTTTCCTCAAAACAGGTAATCAGGGGGAGAGCAGCCTAAGACAGAAAAGGCAGAAGCCGTTGTCTTACAAGAACTCATCACAGAAGCGACACACTCTCACCGCCTCCACATGCCGCCCAGCTCAGCCTTGGTGTAGCGTGGACGGGGACAGCTGGGGTGACTGTAGGAGCTGTGGCGCCCACACCATCTGCACTCTCGCCAGATGTGCGCTCTAGCCGCTCGGCTCCATCCCTTCCTGCCCGGCCCCCACCCCTGAGCTGTTGTTCTTTGCACCATCCCCTCTCTTTTGATAATAAGAGCTCCTCTCTCTGCTGACTCTCCACCCTCAGTCTGAGTCTTGACCAGACACAGTGAGGAGGGCACGGCAACCCACTCCAGTGCTCTTGCCTAGAGAGTCCCCCGGACAGAGCAGCCTGCGAGGCTACAGTCCATAGGGCCACATAGATTCAGGCCCCACTGAAGCGGACATACATGCAGACCGTAGGATTCCGGAGGGCCTCAGGAGACGACCACACCCAGACTCCCATTTTTTCCAAGAGAAAAACTTAACTAACTCTTTCACAAGTATTGTAGAAGGAAATGGCAGCTCACTCCAGTACACTTGCCTGGGAAATCCCATGGACGGAGGAGCCCGGTAGGCTATAGTCGCAGAGTCGGACACGACTGAGTGACTTCAGTTTTTTCACAAGTATTAAGGCTTGTGCCACTTGTTGCAGAAAACAACTCTGCCACCCTGTTCACAGGTGATAAAGTGGTAAGTGAGCCAAACACAACTAAATAAGGACTAGACAGATCTTCCATGTAGAAGAATTCCAAATAATTAGTATAGATAACTGCCTTCAAGGAAGTGAAGAATAGCTTCTTACTCCTTACGTGTAGGCTGTGCATCATGACTTTAAGTGAGTGCAGAATGGGAAAGGGGAACAAAAGGATGATTTTATTATGGAGGAATCTGGCAAGCACTACTTCAACCAGGTAATCAAGGTCAACATCAGCATTTATAAGTCTTGTTGACAGCAGTGTGTTACATATAAGTAGTGAAAATGGCACTCCACCTCCATTACCTTCCACATAATACTAGTATAGTAGGAAAGAAACATTAGACAAGGAATATAGGAATATTCTACAAATATCTGAATAGGCCTCCTGAAAACTGTCAAGGTCATCAGAAACAGAAAATTTGAGAAACCATCACAGCCAAGAGGAAACTATGAAGACATCACAGCTAAATATTATATAGTACTCTGGACATAATCTTGGAAAGACAAAAGACATTAATTTTTTAAGAAGGTTTGAATAAAGCATGGACTTCAGTAATATAAAGCATCAATCGTATTCACGAATTTTAATAAATGAACCATATTAATCCCATTAGATAATAATAGGAGGAATTAACATATGGAAACTCTTCACTATCTTTGCAAACTTTCTGTAAATTTAAAACTGCTCTAAAATTTTAAAAGCAGACTTTATTTTTTTAAGTATTCTTTATCATTGTAAGAAATGGATAATAAAAATTTTTTTTAAGTGTGAAGTGAAGTCACTCAGTCATGTCTCACTCTTTGTGACCTCAGTCCATGGGATTTTCCAGGTAAGAATATTAGATTGGGTTGCTATTTCCTTCTCCAGGGGATCCTCCTGACCCAGGGATTGAACCCAGGTCTCCAGCATTGTAGGCAGATGCTTTACCATCTGTGCTACCAGGGAAGCCCCATTTAAAGGTGTACTTTTTACATATTATACTGGCAAAGGGTTTTGAAAAGTATAAATTCAATATTGATTATAAAATAGATATTTATATACTGGAAGTATAAATTCAGGCAAGTTTTCTAGAGAGCATTTTGTGCTATGTTAAAAGAGGAAGACATTTTGGTTCAGCAAACTCATTTCTAGAATTAATTCCTATGATGTTAATCAAAGAAGTGATAAAGCGTATAAAGATGCTTCTTGTGGCTAAATGCTTATCAGTGTGGGATTAATTAAATAAATAGTATTGTACACATATATCCAATATTATGCAGCTACTAAAATTGTACTTTTGGAAATATTATTTCCATAGCTCAGTTTTTATATAAAATTTTTAATGTTGTCCCACTTGGATAATGTAGTATAAACCCATGTGTGCAGACACATACATACATCTATATACAGATATAGATGTTAAACAAAATATTAGCAGTAGTAAGTAGAGAATGATGAGATAAAGTGTTATTATGATTGTCTATAATTTTTTAAATTATTATAATATATAATACGTCTATTTGATATTGTAAAGCCATATAAGTTTGGGGGTTTTGTATCTCACCTTGGTAAATGATTCAGTATCCATGAGCCTCTTTTAGCCCCAAGTTCAATGCCCAGAGAAAGAAGTTCCCAATGCCCTCTTTCTGAGTGTAGCTGTTTGGATCATAACCAGTTGGTGGGGAAAAAAGTTTGTAGTGTAAACAGAAGGAAACTTAAGTCTTAAATTGATTGAACAATTTGACCAAGGTCAGGCTATTAGTAAGAAATTTCATCAAGATTCGTATCCTGATTTATTTTATTCTAGAAGTCACTTTATGGACACCTTATCTTCGACAAAGGAGGCAAGAATATCCAATGGAGTAAAGACAATCTCTTTAACAATGGTGCTGGGAAAACTGGTCAACCACTTGTAAAAGAATGAAACTAGATCACTTTCTAACACCACACACAAAAATAAACTCAAAATGGATTAAAGATCTAAATGTAAGACCAGAATCTATAAAACTCCTAGAGGAGAATATAGGCAAAACACTCTTCTACACAAATCACAGCAGGATCCTCTATGATGCACCTCCCAGAATACTGGAAACAAAAGCAAAAAATTAACAAATGGGATCTAATTAAAATTAAAAGCTTCTGCACAACAAAGGAAACTATAAGTAAGGTGAAAAGATAGCCTTCTGAGTGGGAGAAAACAATAGCAAATGAAGCAACTGACAAACAACTAATCTCAAAGATATACAAGAAACTTATGCAGTTCAACTCCAGAAAAATAAACAATCCAATCAAAAAATGGGCCAAAGAACTAAATAGGCATTTCTCCAAAGAAGACATACAGATGGCTAACTAACACATGAAAAGATGCTCAACATCACTCATTATCAGAGAAATGCAAATCAAGACCACAATGAGGTATCATTTCACACCAGTCAGAATGGCTGCGATCCAAAAGTCTACAAGCAATAAATGCTGGAGAGGATGTGGAGAAAAGGGAACCCTCTTACACTGTTGGTGGGAATGCAAACTAGTACAGCCATTATGGAAAACAGTGTGGAGATTCCTTAAAAAATTACAAATAGATTTGCCTTATGACCCAGCAATCCCACTGCTGGGCATACACACCAAGGAAACCAGAATTGAAAGAGACACATGTACCCCAATGTTCATTGCAGCATTGTTTATAATAGCCAGGACATGGAAACAACCTAGATGTCCATCAGCAGATGAATGGATAAGAAAGCTGTGGTACATATACACAATGTAGTATTATTCAGCCCTTAAAAAGAATAAATTTGAATCAGTTCTAATGAGATGGATGAAACTGGAGCCGATTATACAGAGTGAAGTAAGCCAGGAAGAAAAACACCAATATAGTATACTAACACATATATATGGAATTTAGAAAGAAAGTAATGATGATCCTCTATGTGAGACAACAAAAGAGACACAGATGTATAGAACGGACTTTTGGACTCTGTGGGAGAGGGAGAGAGTGGGATGATTTGGGAGAATGGCACTGAAACATGTATACTATCATGTAAGAAATGAAGCGCCAGTGTATGTTCAATGCAGGATGCAGGATGCTTGGGGCTGGTGCACGGGGATAATCTGGAGGGATGGTATGGGGTGAGAGGTGGGAGGAGGTTTTGGGATTGGGAGCACGTGTACACCTGTGGAGGATTCATGTCGATGTATGGCAAAATCAATACAGTATTATGAAGTAGAGTAAAGTAAAAATAAAATTTAAAAAATTAAAAATAAATAAAATGACACAGTATTGTTCTGAAAATAATTGCTCAAATCTTGACTCTGCTACATCTCCTGTGGACATAGAGAGCAACATAAGTAATCTCTCAGAACTTGACTTTTATTCTCTGTGGAACCAAGGTGGCAATGCTCAGTTTGCAAAATCATAGTGTTATGATTTTGTTAGTTACTCAGTCATGTCTGACTTTTTGTGATCCCGTAGACTCTAGCCCGCCAGGCTCCTCTGTCCTTGGAATTCTCCAGGCAAGAATACTGGAGTGAGTAGTCATTCCCTTCTCAAAGGGATCTTCCCAGCCCAGGGAGTGAACCCGAGTCTCCTGCATTGCAGGCAAATTCTTTACCATCTGAGCCACCTGGGAAGAAAAGACAATGCTACCCAATAGCATGGCCCAGAATAGATGCTTAATAAATATTTTTTAGATGAATAGATGAATGAATGTAAGGATAACAAATGTTAGTTAAATGGAGTGCGTTTTGCCAATATGCTAGTGGAATGAGTTTTCCAGCTATAAACATCATTTAAGGAAATTATTCAGCATAAGATACAGACTGTATACACTTTACTCACCACTCAGTGGCCCTTTTTTCTGTCAGTTTGATCTTCCTTGACAACATTCATTTCTTCTCCAACACATATCATAAATTCTTTAAAAAACTTTCTCTACTTGACATAATAATGAATAAACTATGTAAATGGCTAAAACTTCTAAAATTCTATTAGAATTATTATAATGATTTAATAATTGAAATAAAATGATAAGGGTGCTTTAACATTGAGTCTCAGTATTATATTGACAAAATACCTAGAAAGATACCCAAACTTAACCTAAAATACCTGGAAAAAAATAGAAAAACATGAAAGCAAAACTACAACCCAAATGCTGATGTTTTTCAGCAGCTGATTGAAATTGACACATATTAAGTAGATAACTAAGAATCAGAATTATCCTCGTTCTTATGCCAGTATCTGTCAATTACATGAAGGCAGCATAAATAAATGTATAATTTGGATCTTCACCAACTCAAAAACATGACAAAATGTAACTTTTAATTCAATAATTGCCTCTAATGTTTTATTTTTTTAAATAATGAAAATCTCTTTGAACAAGAACATGAAGCAAGGAACAAGAAAATGAACTAAAATTCCTTAGCATTTAAACTTCCCTCCGTGAAAAATTTTCACAGTCCTGATAGGGATGAGCTGGAACTTTGCAGTGGAAACCACTGCTATGGGTTTATCTGCAACAACGATGGTTAAAATTCAGGACCTTTATGACCTGTTCAGTGGTAGGTTTACATTGAAACTGTTATAAATTATTACAGAGGTGAAGCCAAGCCAAACAGTCCAACATAAATATATCTGCAGACACACTGGCTACTATATATTCTAAACACCGTCGGTAAATGAATAAACAGAACTTTCTACATCATTTGAGAAAATATATTTTTTCATAAATCAAAAATTTTTATTTTTTAGTTTGACCCTCTCCACTAAAAAAAAAAAGACTGATTGTATCTAATTTTTGCAATCTTAAATCCCCGACAGCTCCTTTTCTGTGATAATGGCCAGAACTTCACACTTCTCTGAGTGGTGTGTGAGCGTTTCTCAGTTTGGATACTTGACTAATCTCTACCTGTTGAAACTGTTCCACTGCATAACACAAATTAAATATTTAAGCCTCACAGTTTCTACAGACTGGCTCTGCATCTGTAAAAAAGGACAAAAAATAGTATAATATGACAGTCTGAGTTTCCTAGGGTTTTGGGGAAAGTAGCAAGACTTCTGGCTTGCCCATAGGGGTGAATCATAGCCAACCAGAGTAGACCAAATTTTGTGGTCTAGCTTTATTTGCCTAGCCATATAACTCTGGGCTTTAAGTCTGCACATTGTTGACCAAAACATTAATTGTGGCAAAATAGTTTGTGTCTGTCCCGAAGAGTAAAACCAGACTAACCCACAGGTAGTGACCATGAATTAGTTAAACAAGGGGAAAAAAGCCCCAAACCTCTGAAGCTGAAGTCATTGGGAGGTCTGGTGTGGAAGACAGCTTCAACAGAAATGAGGCTTTGGGGGAGTGGGGGCTGCCTGTGAAAACAGTAGAAATGGGAAGTCAAAGTTTTTCTGGTTAATATTTCCCTTTGTGCTCCAGTGTATCAATCAGAATAATTGTCTTTCTTTGTCATGTGAATTTTCTTATCTATTAAACAGAACCAACTTGTGATAATCTGCAGTCCACTTTCCCCAAGAGAGATTTGCCTTTACTTTTCCCTTTAGTAACAGGGAGTATCTATAACATTTTGATATAATCAATGAATACTGGGTCTAGGGGAGAAAACTAAACCCCAGATGCCAAACTAGATATCACAGGATATGAAAGATTCTTAAGGAGAATAAGAAAGGAGATCTTTTAAAACAAACACATCTGAGTTCAAGATGAAGGACTCCAGTGTAAGGAGGAAGATTAACGTTAATTTTCCCCCTTTCTATTTTAAGCATTACTCAGAATGTCCACTTCATTGTTGCTGTTTTATTGGCATATAGTTGATTTACAATCTATGTTAGTTTCAGGCATACAGCAAAGTGAATCAGTTATACATACACCCACTCCTTTTAGATGATTTCTCCATATGGGTCACTACAAAGTACTGAGTAGTGTTCCCTGTGCTACACAGTAGGTCCTTATTGTAGATGTTCAGCCCATAAGCCACCTCCAACTCTTTGTCACCCAGTGGACTGCAGCATACCAGGTTTCCCTGTCCTTCCCTATCTTCTAGAGTTTGCTCAAACTCATGGTCCTTATCAGCTACCTAGTTTATTTATGGCAGTGTGTATATGTCAGTCCCAATTTCCAAATTTATCCCTAGCTTCTATTACCCCCTGGAAATCTTAAATTTGTTTTCTACATCTGTGACTCTATTTTGTAGATAAATTCATTGTAGCCTTGTTTTAGATTCCACACATAAGTGATGTCAGGTGATATTTATGTTTCTCTGTTTGAGTTACTTCATCCAACATAACCATCTCTAGGTCCATTCAAGTTGCTGCAAATGGCATTGTGTTGTCCTTTTCATGGCTGAATGATATTCCGTTGTATATACCACATCATCTTTATCCACCCTTCTGTTGATGGACACTTAAGTTTCTTCTATGTCCTGGCAATTGTAAATAGTGCTACTGTGAACATTGGTTTGTATATCTTTTTGAATTATGTTTTTTTCCCCAGATGTGGGATTGCTGGATCATATGATAACTCTATCCTTAGTTTTTCTAAGGACTCTCCATACTGTTCTCCGTAGTGGTTGTACCAATTTACTTTCCTGCCAACAGTGTAGGAGGGCTCCCTTACCTCCACACACTCTCCAGGCTTTATTGTTTGTACATTTTCTAATCATAACCATTTTAACTGGTGTGAGATGAGAGTGTTCACTTTGAAACTAGCCTGGGAACAGAATATGCATACCCTGGGCTCACTGTCTTAATCTCATGTTATCTAGGCAGGAATTAGGACATCAGTGCACTTGTTTAAGTTTCTGTGAGCAAGAGAAGGTTTTGCTATAAAAAAGGGGGGAAAAAAACCCAAAAAACAGTTCTATGCTACTCTCTGTTTGGCCCACCCTCCACTTCCCAAGTCTGTTTTCTTCGTCTGTGTTTCCACTGCTGCCCTGCAAATAGGTTCATCAATACCATCTTTCTAGATTCCATGTGCATGTGTCTTAATAGACAATATTTGTCTTTCTCTTTCCAGCTTACTTTGTGTTCTTTTTTATAGCTCAGTAATATTCCATTGGGAATTTGCTATGTGACACAGGGAGCTCAACCCAGTGCTCTGTGACAACCTAGAGGTAGGATGGGGTGGGAGATGGGAGGAGGTTCAGGAGGGAGGGGACATATGTATACCTGTGGCTGATGTGTGTTGATGTATGGCAGAAACCAACACAATACTGTAAAGCAAGTATCATCCAATTAAAAAAAATAAATAGAATAAAGAATAACAGCAGTTCTATCACCCCAACGGGTGAAAATATTTACTGGAACCCTTAGCAGTGGTGACATCTGATACTGGTGGGTTCTGAAGGGCTCTTGATTGATGGGAATAAATTCTCATATCTCTAAATGCCATCCACTGTAACATGCCAAAGAGGGCTTGGGTTTGGGATATGTTGTTTTTGTTTAGCAGAGAGTTTGTAAGTTATAAGAAAACTATTTTCCCCGGTGTTTACATTAGAAATTAATGTTTATCTCTTTACCAGCTCATTTCATTAATTACCAGGGTCACTGTAATGAAGTACCACAAACTGAGCAGCTTACAGCAACAAAATCTGTCCCACAGCTCTCTTCTAGCTGCTGGTGATGACCAGCAATCCTTGGCATTAATACAACCAAAGCACCCCAGTCTCTGCCTGTGTCCTCACATGCCTGTCTTCTCTCTGTGTGGCTCTCTCCTCTTTTTAGAAGAACACCAATCATCCTGAAGGCAGGGTTTACTCCCCTCCAAAGAGATCACCTCTTAACTAATTACAGCTGTAATGACTACGTCCTTGTAAAATTATTCTGTGGAACTAGGGCTGAGTACTTCAATGTACTTTTTTTTTTTTTTTGAAAAATAAAGATGCAATTCAACCTACTGCACTAACCTAGTCATATATCACACTTCCTTCAATCTATAAAAATTACTTTAGCCTTCAATGCTGTAACCAGCAACTCTCATAGTGTGGCCTCATATTCTGTAGGACTCTTTCAAAGGACCCATAAATAAAAACCATTTTCATAACAGTATTTAGAGTTACTTGCTTACCTTACGCTTATTTTTTCATGACTATAGAGGAAATTTCCAGATTCTTTCTGATATGTGATGCTGTCATCCATTATTCTGATAGCTAGTAGAATGTGCATTTGTATATTATCATGTCTTTCTAGAATTTTCTAATGTTGTAGTTTTAGAGAATAAAAATGTGTGCATTTTCAGAGATTAACTCCATATTTCTACTGCACTGTTATAAGTTTTCTTTTGATATATTTGTTACAACCTCCAAAATTCAGTTTTGGCCAAAAATCATTTGCTTGAAATTCCTAAATTTCCCTAGTATTTACATAAAAACAGCAAGAAATAAATATACTTTACTGTTCTTACTCACACTTCTTTTTGACTTAAACAGAGAAATTAGAAGACTTCTTTCTCAACCCACATCTGCACCATCCACGTCTACACATGTAAAAAAACTAAAAAACTGATTTCAGAGAATTTTCTGACTCTTTCAAGAGAAGAATCTACAACAAAAATTCTGGAGAAAATGTAATATTAGGAGAATATGTAGAAAACAATAAATAAAAATGTAAGATAGTGACAAAAAGCATTTTACTTGATTATGTCTTTTGCAACACAGCCTTTGTTCTTTAATAGTACAATCATGTTACTTAAATTGAGATGCTATTCTGATGTTAAGCACCCAGAGTTTGAAAAAAATAAATTAAATAGTTTAAATCAAGGGACAATGAGCCTTTAGACCAATAATTGTTTGCTACAGCTTTTCAATGTAAAATGAAAAAGTCATTGAAACATCTTATAGGGTAAGTCATCCATTACATTGGTTAAACAGAGTTGCTCAATAACTAAGAGCTTGTGGGCTGACATTATTGAGTTCCTGCTAATAAATAGTTTACAAAAGAAATCATAGACCACCACTCCATAGTAATGCAGTAACTTGACAAGTCAAAGATGTAACTGCAAACCTGATGACTGAATTAACATTCCAGTTAAAGAATTGAGCTTATTTTTCACCATTGTACATTTGCAGGAAACTTTTAACAGTACAGGGAGAAATAAAGCCGGTTTTACTTAAGAATGACCTTTACAAAACACTAAAAGTTATTAGTTTTAATAAATCTCAACTCTAGATTACAAACCATGTTTTAATATTTTGTGTGGTGAAATGAAAAGTATCCATAAATTGTTTCTGATACTTGTCTGTAAAACAAACATAGGTGCAATTTTTCGAACTGCAAGCTGAACTACTTTTTTTTCTTCTTCTTCATTAAATGTTATGTTTATTCAAACTTGGCTGTTTGACAAACATTTTCTTGAAAGTTAGTGAAATGAGGCCACCAGAGTCCCTTGGACTGCAAGATCAAACCAGCCAGTCCTAAAGGAAATCAACTCTGAATATTCATTGGAAGGACTGATGCTGAAGCTAAAGCTCCGATATTTTGGACACCTTATATGAAGAGCTGACTCACTGGTAAAGACCTTGCTGCTGGGAATGACAGAAGGCAAGAGGAGAGGGGGGAAAAGACGATGAGATGGTTAGAGAGCATCACCAACTAAACAAATATGAATTTAAGAAAACTCCAGGAGACAGTGAAGGACAGAGCAGCTTGATGTGCTGCAGCTCGTGGGGCCGCAAAGAGCAGGACCCAATGAGACATGACTGAGTGACTGAACAACAAAAGTCAAGTAAAACATACAACAATATTTGTTTCTAATGATAAAATTCATGCCGAAGAGTGAAAATTAGACTTCTGGGAACTTTGTATCCTTCATTATGATACTGGCATCTTCTCAATTCTTAGACTTTTCTGATAAGAGGTAAGGTGAAGTCACTCAGTCGTGTCCGACTCTTCGGGACCCTGTGGACTGTAACCTACTAGGTTTCTCTGTCCGTGGGATTCTCCAGGCAAGAATACTGGAGTGAATTGCCATTTCCTTCTCCAGGGGATCTTCCCAACCCAGGGATCGAACCTGGGTCTCCTGCATTGGAGGCAGATGCTTTAACCTCTGAGCCACAAAACATTGCAAATCTTAGTGTTAATTTAGAGCTGAATAATTCAATAACCTAATCTTCTTTTCAAAGGGCCATTATGCAATGTTTCAGGTTCATGCATGGGTATAATATATATTCAAAGATCAAGACAAATCAACAGATTTTAGTGTATTAGAAAACCAAACTTTATCCTTATGATTTCAGAGTACACATTGCAACTGACCTTTTAGAAACTACCACTTGGCAATTTTATTGTGTGTTCAAGAAGAATATCCACAATGATTTGAAATGCTGGCTACAATGTTTCTCATTTTTCAACTACATACCAGTGTGAGGTTGAATTTTCTACATATATTTCAACCACAATAATGTGTTACAGTGGATGAAAGAAGAATCAAATAGAAGAGAAGCTACCTTTTATCAAGCCAAACATTAAAATGGTCTGCAAAGATGTAAAACATTGACAGTCTTCTCTGTCATAAATAGTCCTTGTTTTCAAATATAGAGACTTTCATAAAAAGCATACATGTTAGTATTTCACAATTTACCATTGTTTTTAAATGAATTAATAAATATTTTATTTTTAATTTTATATATAGTAAATACAGGCAATTAACATAAGTAATATCTCTTTGGAGCCCTCAATATCTTAAAGAGTCTTAAAGAGATTCTGAGATCAAAAAATTTGATCACTATTGATTTAGGCAACCATTGATAATCTTTCTTTGCTCTTGGAATCCAACCTGCTTGAATTACTTCCTACCTTTTATTTCTAAAGCATAACTCTAAGCTTCTGCCAGTCTATTACATTTGTGGGAGAATCACTCTCTTCTTTTCCAAAACGCTTGATTAGTAGGAAAGAGGAGATGAGGAAAGGAAAGGGATGTGAAAAGAGGAGAGGGGGGAGAAGGAAGAGATATGACTGTCCTCCCTCACTTGTTGTTCTTCAGTCCTACTCTTTGTGGCCCTATGGGCTGCTGCGCACCAAGCCTCCCTGTCCTTCACTATCTCCCAGAGTTTGCTCAAACTCATATCCATTGAGTTGGTGATGCTATCCAACCGTCTTATCCTCCATCCATTGCTCCCTTCTCCTTTTACCTTCAATCTTTCCCAGAATCAGGGTCTTTTCCAATGTGTTGTCTCTTTGTATCACGTTCCCAAAGTATTGGAGCTTCAGCTTCAGCATCAGCCCTTACAATGACTATTCAGGGTTGATTTCCTTTAGGATTGACTGGTTTGATCTCCTTGCATTCCACAGAACTTTCAAGAGTCTTCTCCAACACTACAATTCAAAGGAATTAATTCTTTGGTGCTCAGCCTTCTTTATGGTCCAACTCTCACATCCATACATGACTAATGGGAAAACCATAGTTTTGACTATACAGACCTTTGTCAGCAATGTGATGTCTCTGCTTTTTAATACTATCATAGCTTTCCATCTTTTTTCCTTT
>SJYC01085157.1:0-18010 GCA_006408675.1 Madoqua kirkii
GACTTTTCATCAGAGTTCCCTTACTTTTCTATGCTCTCCCACCATAATGTGCTGGGAGCTCTTTCCTTTCCAGTTGATCTATTTATTTTCAGATGTCTCCTCTTCCCTTGGGTAATATGCCTTCCTCCCTAGAATGCCCAAAAAAGCCTAGTCATCCTTCATGTTCAACTCAAATCTCTCTGCTAGTGGGGAAATTAACTCTAATCCTCCTTGTGAGAATGACACACTCCTTTCATTTTACTTTCATAGATTTCTTTTACTCATGATTGGAGTCCAGT
Organism: Madoqua kirkii; assembly: GCA_006408675.1. Lineage (NCBI taxonomy): Eukaryota > Metazoa > Chordata > Mammalia > Artiodactyla > Bovidae > Madoqua > Madoqua kirkii. The sequence continues at coordinate 279 of SJYC01085157.1, forward strand.
GAATTGAAATGAAATTCACTCAGTTGTGTCCCACTCTTTGCCACCCCATGGACTATATCCTGCCAGGTTCCTCTGTCCATGGAATTCTCTGGGTAAGAATACTGAAGTGAGTTGCCATTTTCTTCTCCAGGGGATCTTCCTGACCCAGAGATCGAGCCTGACCCAAAGATCGAGCATCAACTCTCCTGCACTGTAGGCTGATTCTTTACTGTCTGAGCTACCAGGAAAGTCTTATATTATATGACCCTCACCAGCTCATATCATTCACTCTAAGCTTGGTCATCACCCTTAGATGTAAGCCCTGATTCTGGGCAACAAGTTCTTTGAACCTCCTTACAATTCTAAGTCAGTGGTTCCTAAATAGCTATGGGCAAATCTATCATTAGTTTGAGGGTTTATTCCAGTCTTCATTTGAAATCAGCAGTTTTAAAGCACCCCTAATCAGCATTCAAGGAACGAGCAGGAGTGGGAAGGAGAGAGGTGAGGGAATTAATTCATACTTGTAAATGACTGATTCCCTGGTAGCTCAGACGGTAAAGTGTCTGTCTACAATGCAGGAGACCCGGGTTCGATCCCTGGGTTGGGAAGATCCCCTGGAGAAGAAAATGGCAATACATGGACAGAGGAGCTTGGTAGGCTATAGTCCATGGGGTTACAAAGAGTTGGACACAACTGAGTGACTTCACTTTCACTTTCACTTTCTATTATTAGTCATAATTGCACATGGTATTTTACGTTCAGTATCTAATTTCACCAAAAGAAAAATCCCACTGAGCTAAGTATTATGTCAATTTTATGGCTAAGGAAACTAAAGCCGAGTGGATTATACCACATGCCTGCAATCACATACTAGGAAGGACCTGAGTATGGGTTAGATGCTTCTAAATTCTTAATAAAACATCATTTTGTAAGACTAAGGGCAATTCATGTTCCACAGCTTAAAACTGCATTCTGAGTTCTGCTTCTTACTGCATCCTTTATGTGATTTCATTGATGGGGACACTGTTGCTCTGTGTGATTGAAGTTAATACAACAAAGCCTTCAACTCACATTCTAAAAGCATATATGTCTTTTTTTTGAGGTATTAAACACTTTATAATAAAAGAAACTTTGTGATATTTTACCCAACTGTAGGCTAATATAAGTGTTCTGAACATGTTTAAGATAGGCTAGGCTCAGATAAGACATGACTGAGTGACTTCACTTTCACTTTTCACTTTCATGCATTGAGAAGGAAATGGCAACCCACTCCAGTGTTCTTGCCTGGAGAATCCCAGGGATGGGTGAACCTGGTGGGCCTCGTCTATGGTGTCACACAGAGTTGGACACGACTGAAGCGACTTAGCAGCAGCCGCAGCAGGCTCAGATAATGTTCTGTAGGTTAGGCTACTAAATGCAGTTTCTGTTTCTATTGGGATATAGTTGCTTTACAATGTTGTATTAGTTTCTGCCATACAATAAATTGAATCAGCTAATAAAACAGGAGGCCCCCTTCCATAAAAAGTATAAATGTCCAATTTTGGAGACACAAAGGTAAATGAGACATGGTTCCTTCCTTCAAGGAGTTTAAGTCTAGTGAAGGAAATAAAATGTTAACACTGAGAACAGAAAAGAGCCCAAATGGATTTGAGAGACGTTTCAACCAGATGCTGTCGCTGGTGGAGCCGTCACTAAGCTCTTCATGCTTGGACTCTGGCATTCTGTTCCATCAACTCCATACCCGGTCACAACGGCAACTCCTCAGCCCTTAAACATCTCCTACAGCTTTTCTTCCAGGTCATAACGTACCTTGTTTTCCCTACAAGCTCTAATTCTTCTGTCCACATCACTCTTTCTTGTCCCGTGAAAGTGAAAGTGAAGTCACTCAGTTGTGTCCAACTCTTTGTGACCCTGTGGACTGTAGCCTGCCAGTCTCCTCCTCCATCCATGGGATTCTCCAGGCAAGAATACTGGAATGGGTTGCCATTTCCTTCTCCAGGGGATCCTCCTGACCCAGGGACCAAACCCTGTTCCCCCACACTGCAGGCTGTCTGAGCCGCCAGGAAAGCCCAACACCCCTTGCTTGTCTAACTCTGATTCATCTTTCGGTTAAGTTCTCAACCTGGTACTGTTCCAGTCTACAACGGGTAATATAGTGCTTGAACCATATTACTTTGGGTGAGGCATGGTGAAGCCAGATGCAGATCAAGAGACAGAAACCAGAAAGGTTTTCACAGTTTTGCTGTTCATAACTCCCTGGAAAAAGGACAGTACACCAGGTAGGGTCACACGAGGAAGCACCAAGGTCAGTCATGAGGCAGAGGGGGAAGGGGAAGCTCTGGGAAGATACGTCTATTGTGGTATACATGGGAAGGAATGGGCAAGGCAGGGCAGGCAGACTTAGAATTGGCTAGTTTGAACAACTTCAGTAAGTTCTGGGCATAAGTGTTGCCCCTGGTTGTCTGGTACTCGGTCGTGGGGAGATTATGGCAGGTTTACAGTGACTCCATGTTTCATAGCCAAGCAAAGCAGGTGGTTGGAGGTGTGGACCTCATCAGCACTCAGGAAGAGGAATTAGCTGCCACGTATTCAAGTCTCAAACTGAGTCAAGATAGTAGTTTTTAAAAATTCATTTCAATGCTTCATCTCAGACACCTTAGACAACTATCATAAAGTGTTTGTTATAATTCCCTTTTGAGATTTTTGTCTCTCCTACTTTAAACTAGCTCTAGAATGGCAGGAACATCCTTAGTACCTAGCGTTTAAGAAATGCACAACAAATGTTTTGAATGGAAAGTAATGGCACTTAACTTATATTTTGAAGAATGAAAAGGAGTTCTTTAGGAGAAAGTGAGCTGAGTGTAAAACCTCGACAAAGGGAAAGTGAAGTGGAAGTCACTCAGTCGTGTCCAACTCTTTGCGACCCCCTGGACTGTAGCCTGCCAGGTTCCTCTGTCCATGGAATTCTCTGGGCAAGAATACTGGAGTGGGTAGCCTTTCCCTTCTCCAGAGTATCTTTCCAACCTAGTCAAGTCTCTCACACTGCAGGTGGATTCTTTACCAGATGAGCCACAAAGGAAGCCCAAGAATACTGGAGTGGGTAGCCTATTCCTTCTCCCGTGAATCTTTCCAACCCAGGAATTGAACTGGACAAAGAGAAGAGTAGGTCAAAAACTTTGCAATATGCTGTAAATTGTTAGTTTGGGGATGACAGATTATTTTAGGTTTTTTAAGCTAGCGTTCCAGAAGAAATAGCAAGGCACAGTGAGACTAGAAAAGATAACTTGAGGTTTGAATAAGAAAACCTTTGTGTGTTAGGCAAAGAAATTTGGATTTTATCCTACGTACAACAGGGAGTCCTTAAGTCTCAGAACAAGAAGATGGCCAGATCTGTAAGCACCATAGGTGGCCACTCGATATGAGGAGAGAATCAGGAATGATCAAATGTGTCCTACCCTAAAAAATGCACAGTGCTCAGCTGGCACAGTTTTAAGTATAAATGCCATTACTTTTGGAGAAGGAAATGGCAACCCACTCCAGTATTCTTGCCTGGAGACTCCCAGGGATGGGGGAGCCCGATAGGCTGCCGTCTATGGGCCACACAGAGTCGGACATGACTGAAGCAACTTAGCAGCAGCAGCAGGAGCTGTTACTTTTATAGCCATTAAGTTCAGGGCAGGGCCATGATTAGACAAATGTCTTGTGTTGATGAATCCCAAAACAAACTACAGAGAAATCCTCAACTCTCATACCAATAGACTCCATATTTCCCCAATCTAGCATGAGTAGGTGAAAGAGAAGCCTATGGAAATATAGATAGTGCATATTTCTAAGTAAATGTAATGCCTGATGTATAGCTGCTAAAGTCCCAAGAGATCTGGTCTCTAGGAAATTTATATTTATCTAATGACTATCCAACTATCTTTAAGTAACTATTTAATAACTATCCTGCTCTCTTATTAAGGGAAAACCATCCATGGTGAGATATTATACTGTGGTTTATTATTTTTCTTCAGACACAGACATGACACCATAACATTAAGAAGTCATGTCTCTGGCCATATTCAAATAAATAAAGTACACTAAAAGCTGTAATCTGTGAAGGATCCAGGGTTTCCGGAAGAAAATGAAAATGTAGATGCAGCCAGCTGATTTGCCGAGTTCCTTCAGGAACCCTTTGCAGCCTGCTTCATGTGAGACACAAAAGGCTTTTGTGACGCATGTGCTGTGCATCACAAACGGAGAGCCCAGGCCAAAGAAAATATACACTTTCCAGAAGAATAAACCCAGGATGAAAAGCACAGAGGTAGCATCAATAGACGTCTAATACGCCACTGGCCCCATCTGGTTAGAATCACATCATCAAAATTGGAGCTGGAGTAGACCTTCCAGGTCATCCCATCCATCCCCTTGCCAACACAACAATCATCTTTTTGAGGACTAGGTCCCGTTCAATTTCACATGTCTCTAGAGACAAGAATTCCACAGATTCTGTGGGCAAGATAGTTACCATATTTAAAGAGGCAAATGTAGTCATGGTCAAGATTTCAGCCAGTAAAATAATTGCATTCAGTCTTTGAAACAAAAGGGACTGACTTTTTAAAGTAGAAATTCTCCCAGTGGAAGACAAAGACCTTGTTCCTGGAAAATCACAATTGAGATGGAAATAAGAATTGCTGTCAGCTGTGCAAAGATTTAGGGAGTTTCCCAGGTGATCCAGTGGTAAAAAAAAAATTCTGCCTGCCAATGCAGGAGACGTAGGTTTGATCCCTGGGTTGGGAAAATCCTTTGGAGGAGGGCATGGCAAGTCACTCTGATATTCTTGCCTGGGGAATCCCATGGACAGAGGATCCCATCAGGTTACAGTCCACTGGGCTGCAAAGAGTTGAACATGACTTAGCAATTGAGCGACTGAGAACAGTGCAAAGGGACTTTCTCGTATTAGCCCAAGGAAATTCTAGACAATGTTCAAACTCTTCAGTGTACAAATGGGTTTGGAACAGCTGTGATCAGCAACCAGCTAAGATGTTGGAAAAAGAAGTAATCTGGAAATCAGAACAGAGGTCCCATCAGGTTACAGTCCACTGGGCTGCAAAGAGTTGAACATGACTTAGCAATTGAGCGACTGAGAACAGTGCAAAGGGACTTTCTCGTATTAGCCCAAGGAAATTCTAGACAATGTTCAAACTCTTCAGTGTACAAATGGGTTTGGAACAGCTGTGATCAGCAACCAGCTAAGATGTTGGAAAAAGAAGTAATCTGGAAATCAGAGTTCTAGGTTCTTATCAGAGATAAGAGAGGACACTTTCTTTTTATGGGAGACAGTGGGAAAAATGAGGACAATTTCATATTAAGAGCTCTCCTATGTGAAGAGCCAAGAGGTGGGGCCAGAATGCATGCCAAATTTGTAAGGGTCTGAAGATAGAATCAAAAATATAGTCAATGGAATCTAGTTTGGGAGTAGGGAGATAAGATTTAGTATAAAGGTCTGATTTAGAGATTATCATATGAGGTGAAGCAACTCAGACAGAGAATGACAAATATTATATGACATCACTTCTGTGCAGAATCTTTTTTAAAAAGATACAAATGAACTTATTTACAAAACAGAAGTGGATTTATAGACTTAGAGAATGAACTTATGGTTACTGGGGGAAATGATTAGGGAAAGGATAGATTGAGAATTTGGGACTGACTAACATGTACACACTGCTATATTCTAAAGTTGATAACCAGCAAGGACCTACTATAAAATAATTTTTTAGAAATAAAAATAAATAATTACTTTTTAAAATTTGAATACAAAAGGAATGATGGGTTACCAAATGATTCTTTGAAGAGTCACTTTTAGGTTATTTTTAAGTAGAACTTTTGCTCAAGAAAGTTTTATATATTATGTATGATGCATATATAATAGATAGAAACACCAGCATTTCTGAGTGAAACATGAGATGGGATTAGGTGAACAGGGAATTCTGAAACCCTCATTCCCAAACTCATCCACTGCTATGGAGGACCTTGCCTCCCTCTGTGGAACCCATGGCATTGATTTTAAAATACTGATTTTTCAACTCCAGAATTAATAGTTTATGTTGAGTATTCTGTGGTAAGGCATATCAAAATGGAGGAGATACAGTTCTTGAATCCTACCCACGGAACTCAGGACTTATTCAATATTCTGTTAAATACTTCGCACAAGAAAATGTAGCTGAGGAGTCTTCACAAGTCCCACAGTCATATCTATCTCAGAAGAGCACGAGATATGTTAACCTGTTGAACACTGTCTGTGGCTTGCCTTTATGTATCCACAAAGCAGGAGGGCCCAGTCTAAAGGGTTCAAGACAGGGAACGGAGCCCATCTTGATAGACAGAATAAAGACCGAATGGTGCACAGAGCTGAGAAAAGAGTTGGGAAAATTGCCAAATTAGAAAACCAGCAAGGAGTTAGAAAAATAATAGTCAATAGCAGGATCACCTGGAATAAAACCTGGGTACTAACACTATATCTAATGCCAGTGTTTTCTTAAAGGAAACACACAAACTGCTCTTCTTTCTTACTCACAGAAATATGACTTTGAATAATACAGCCTCCTCGACCCAATCTTGTACTCACTTATACTGGTCATCATTATTCCATTTACCTTATCAATAATTGATTTAGGAAAGGCGTATGATGCTGTTGTGGGTTTTGAGGAGGTCTGATAGGGAGCTTCTGTTTGTGTTCCTACAGTGATGTAACTGGAATAAAATAGTTTCTCTTCTTTTCTTAGGTATGTCTTTTCCTAGATGGCTGAAGAGTTAGAACTGTAACAATGATTTTATGATTGTGAGGGGCCATACTGGTTATAATGTTGACCAGACAGCTTGAGTCCTTGATGTCATGACTTAATCACTAAAATATCCAATCTTGCAACTTCCCTACCTTGGAATTTCTCTTTAGAGCAAATTCTTGCTTTTTCTTATTGCTTAGCTTTCCTGAGTCAGGGGATTCTGTTAGTGGCAAGCTAAGCATCTCAACTGATAGCAGAGAACGCAGCTTCATAGCTCGCAATTGTTATCCCCTTAGGTAATCTCCTTGTACACATTATTTGATATCTATCACTGAACTAAAACTTTTCTTAAAGCAGCAAATATTATGTCCATAGAGAAAGACCAAGAAATATTATATGATGAGAGAGAAACTGGCTAATTTTGTGAGATGAAGGCAAACTTTCATCACAGAGTTTAAGAGACAGTTCAAATACTTATGCATATTGAACTGCTATAGACCAAGTAGAAGAAAGAAAACTCTTTGGAGAAACCAAGGGAAATAAATCAGTACTGCCTGTGAGCTCCTTGTGGGCAGCACCATGTTTTGTTTGGGTAGCTAAATATTCATCAACATTCCTGGCACATAGTGGGTGTTCTATACATGCAGAATTAAGTAACAGAAAGAGATTAGCGGTCTAGTAATTGATATTTATTCTCAGTTTCATCCAAGCATCTCCCAGTTCCTTATGACATATTTGAGAGGCTGGGCTGGCACCAGGATCTAAGTCCAAACACTAGCACTAGCTGTGCATTAGCTGTAAATGTGCCATAATCGTGAGAATTTTATGACAGAGACTTTTGACTCTTCAGGAAAATTAAAATCCATGTTTAACTTCCCAGAACGGCAGTGAGAATCACAGCTGAATCCATAGTACCTAAGCTGGGCATAAGCATCACAGCTTACAAAGGTTTGACATAGCTTACCTCCAGTGATCTTCCCAATAGTCCTAGACCCATGCTAGGTTATCATTTTCAGGATCTCTAGCACGATTTGGTCATGTGACTAAGTTCTAGTCAATAAAATGTGGCAGGTGCCATTTCTGGGCATAGCTTTTAAGAAGCAAAGGTGTCGTCTCCATATTCTCCTTTCAGTGTCCTGCCAGATGGTAAGGATAGCAGTGAAACTTTAGGGACTGTCAGAGCCAGAAGCTGGAAGATGCCTGAGTCTATGAATTTCTGTTGTTGATGAATAATCACCAATCAGAAACAATCTCTTATTAACAGTTAAGACTTACCTCGTACATAGTCTGCCAAATTCTTTATTACCATAGTTTAGCCTACTTTAAATAATGCAGTTTGGTCACATCTATTTGGCTTGTGAGCACAACACCAGCCTTGTCAAAATCTTGGAATGATAGAGAGAATCCTGTTTTTAAAAACCTGCCATGAAAATGGGTGTGTTTCAAAATTCATAATGCTTTGACAACACTAGCTGGTAGGATCCTCCCTACAAGCCCATAAAATAAGCAGGGTAGATATCCTCATTTCAGAGGCAAGAAATCAATAATCAAGGAGATTAACAAATCATCCAAATCTACTGAACACACCCACTTAATTCTAAAGCATCAATCTTTTGATTTCAAATTCTTTGCTTTCCCCATCAAACTACACTAACAGTTTGCCTCTCTCTGAAATATCTTTTTAATGGATGGCTTTATTGTAGAAATTATCCCAAAGGATTAGAGATATTTTAGGAGATTCAGCTCATTGAATTCTACATATAAATTCTAAATATGGAAAGATTTATCATTCTGGAGGATTTAGCAATGAAATTGACTCTACCGTAATTTTTCTTTGGAGAGTCTCTCAGTGCCTCAGACTTATTGAGCTCATTCTTCTTCCCCAAAACAAAAGTTTCTCTCACACATCCCTGAGAATTTGTTAGTAAGCCTCTTTTAATCACCTCTAATGGTGGAGCACTCACTGCTTCCAAAACTTTCTCAGGCTGTTGGTAGGACTACCAACTCATTCTGATTTCCATAGAACTTTTTTTTCCATTTTATGACTGAAAGTCCCCTGTCCTGGAAAGCCCTCAGTTTTGACCAAATTGGAGACCTGTGACCCTAATATTGTTGAACAATAGAAATCATTAAAAGCTTTCTTTTAATTGAAACAAAACTTGCTTTGCTCTAACGTCTACCAAGTTTTCTTGTTTGGCCCACTTCAGCGACAATTAGCCAACTGCAATCTGTTTCATACTGATCTGTGAGAGTCCTGGTTCTCTACAACTGCCAAAGATTTCATAAAACTGCATTTTCAGTATTGTTCTACCATAAACCACAATATCAATAGATCTAAATTCTGTCTTTGGATTTGATAGACAGGTTATGAAGACACACTAGCAATAATCCATATCCCCTAAGTCAATTATTCTCCCTATAAGCCTATAGTGTAAGTCTTTTGAAATTGTTTTCCAGGTTCCCCAAGTTAGGTCTAGATAAAATTACTGATCATAAAAATAAATGTACTCCTATTATCACCTATCATGGACAAACATAATTAATTTAATAAAAATAACTGATTCTGTACCGGAAAATAGTTAATTTCTCACTGCACGCTCTTGAAAAAAAATAATTATCTTCTAAGTTTTCACCATTGAGATTAATGTGCCTCTGAGAGTTGAACTCTTTTTTATTTTTTTTTCTTTAATATGAGTGCAGCACTTGCTCTAGGGGGAAAGGAATAGTCTCTATATTATTGGGTGCTGAGGGACCACCAAAACCAGGAAGTCCGTTTTTTATGAGCTTTCCCCAAATCAAAGCAACAGAGTTATGGTCAACATCATCCTTTCACACCCACTCAGTTCTTTCAGAGCGGTGTTTCAGGAGCAAAAGAAACATTTTGCAGAATAAAGCACATCTAATTCATTGCTTTCTTTTCTGCTGAAAGTCAAGACAAGGCTCTGAACAGCTTCTCAGACCTCTGCTCCAAACCAGACAGGTCTCTCTACGCTGTTTTGACTTTCTCGCCACTTATAATACCTGTTAGTTGGTGGTATTCTACTACCTACAACTGAGTTTTTAGATGTATATTTTCTGTATGTAGCAAAAAATATTTAATGGTGAGTGAAATTATGATTCCTATCAAGAATCTGAGTTTTTTGAGAAGCAAATGTTTTAGATTGATAGTACTTTGGAAAGGTTAATAGTATAGTCTTATAAATGGAGTAAGATTTCCAAAGTTAAGCTTTTCTTTTTTCAATTATAGGAGCTTAGAATAAAATGGGGCTTTAGGGATCAGGTAACTCAATCATGCCCATTTTACAGATGAAAAAGAATATTGAAGTTCAGGACCACAGATCATCACTGTAATGATTAATTGTAGATTTTTTAAGACAACTAGACTGACCTCTCACTTCAACTCAGTAAGTTAAACAATTATTCTTTACCTTTAGGGACTATGAAGCCTTTGAGAACTGGATTAATATTATAGAACCTAGTTTTTTTTTTTAAAGTACATACACTCAACATTTCTTGTGTAATTTCAGGTTTATATTCCTTATGAAGTCCATCTTTGGGTCCAATTGGGCCATTCTCTTTGCCCACAGGATAGCTTTCCAAAGGGATAACTTGGATACTTCCTGTATGGACTCTGTATTTTATGGAAAATCAAATTTGAATTTAATTATTTGAAATTTAATAGTTTTTAAAGATAAATCAATTTGTTGCTATTTTACATTCATATTACAGTTTTAAGCCAGTTCTTTATGAAGAAATTACTTTCTTATGAACAAATCATTTGGATATTAGAATCAAAATCAGAAATTTATCACAAGGATTAGTGGATAGGACCTGGGCAATGTCACTCGAATTAATACCCTAGAATATCTAGTGTTAGTTGCTCAGTTGTGTCCGACTCTTTGCGACCCCATGGACTGTAGCCCACTGGGCTCCTCTGTCCATGGAATTCTCCAGGCAAAAATACTGGAGCAGATTGCCATTTCCTTCTCCAGGGGATTTTCTTGACCCTGAGTCTCTTGCACTGCAGCCAGATTCTTTACTGAAGCCCCAGAATATCTAGATCTGATTCTAAATCTAACCCTGATTCAAAAGTCTACATAAATTTAGGAAGTATCGGAAAACTTTTTATTTCACTATACTCTGTTATTGCATGAGCTATGTAATCTAATGATACTGTATTTTTAACAATGATAAATAACTGATATTAATGTCTGTGTGTGTGCACGCTCTCAGCTGTGTCCGACTCTGCAACTCCACAGACTGTAGCCTACCAGGCTCCCCTGTTCATGAAATTTTCCAGGCAAGAATACTGGATTCCTACTCCAGGGAGTCTTCCCAACCCAGGGATCAAACCCATGTCTCTTTGTCTCCTGCACTGGCAGATAGATTCTTTACCATTGCATCACCTGAGAAGCCCAATCGATATCAGTAACCAATATTTATTGTATTCTAACTCTATGCCATGTGTATGCTGATGAAGTTAAGTGTTATATCTCTTCACAACAGTATAAGGTGTGTGTTTATTCATTTTTATAGTTAAAAGGAATTGAATCCCACAGAGGCTTAAACATTTCTCAAGGTCATCTGCTATGGCAGTGATTCTCTGTGTAGGATAATTATTTCCTTTCCCACCCTCTCTCAAGCAACGTTGCACACTTGAAGCTAGCATAACATTCTAAATCAACTGTGCTTCAGTGAAAAGGGAAGCGTTTTTAAAGTGCTATAATAGAAATAAGACTGTGGGCACTCATTTGCTCTCAAGTTCAGGGATGCCCAGAAGAAGCTGATTCTGGGCAAGCTCGTCCCATTCTCCCCACCAGGGATGCTCCAACTCAGAAGAAACAAGGGAATTCAGACTCTAAAAATAAGGGGTTAAAAGAATTGAATTTGACCCAGCCAACAGATAATTAAAAGGTACATATGGACAAGTACAAAAATATAAAGATATTAGCTCTCTCATAGTGCTCCAGTGTGTTTCTTAAGTGACAGTCTTTGAAAGTAAGGCTTGGTTTGATAGAACATTGACAGTGAACTCTGTCTTCCTGTTTTTTAATTTTTCCTCCTGACTCTACATCATTATCACCCCTGGAGCTTATCTGTAATGCACATTCCAAGTCCCCCATACCAGGCCAATAAATCGGAATATCTGGAGACTGAGTCCATGGGGATAAATATTGAAGAAGCCCTTCAGGTGATTCTACAGTAAAGCCTCATATGGAAACACCATCCTAGAGTCTTATAGGATTGGGGCGAGAGCAGGGAATAAGACCTTTCATTTCTGATTTAGACGTCTCAATAAGCAAAGGTAACTCTGATTTGCGCTCATACATGGAAAGGCAGCTCCTTTCTTTGACTATAGGGCTATAAATCGGTCAGTCCATCTGGAGAGTGTAATGCATCTTCCCACCCTTCAGTGTGTCCCATCTCCAGCAAGAACACCACCTTTTCTTCTCTCTTCCTCTCTGCACCCGTTCACACATGAAATTCTGTTAATCCCACTTTTGCTCTTGGTTTTCAGTCTTTCTCATTTTCCTCTTCATTCTATTAACCCTGCCTTAGGCCAAGCCTTCTCCTCTCCTTGTTTTCTAATTTGGGAAACCTGTTTTACTTATTTACTTGACTAAAAAAGAAAAGATTGAATATTAGGGTGGAAAAAGGAAAGAGAAAGTTGACAGCTAACCTACACTCCAACAACTACATATAAACTTTGTGCTGGGGTCCTCAAACATTACCCAATTTTTATCCTTCCTACAGCCTCATGAGTTCACCTGTCATTTTGGGCTACTCTATAAAGGAGAAGGTGAGAAGACCACTGATGATTTCCAGTGTCACACAGCTGATAAATGGCAAGGCACTTTCTTAACTAAAAAAGAAAAGATTAAATATTAGGGTGGAAAAAGGAAAGAGAAAGTTGACAGCTAACCTACACTCCAACAACTACATATAAACTTTGTGCTGGGGTCCTCAAACATTACCCAATTTTTATCCTTCCTACAGCCTCATGAGTTCACCTGTCATTTTGGGCTACTCTATAAAGGAGAAGGTGAGAAGACCACTGATGATTTCCAGTGTCACACAGCTGATAAATGGCAAGGCACTTTCTTATTTCCCTTACAGCCAAAAGCATTTCAACTAGCTTCACAATCATCGCCACTTTGTCCTTCTTAATGGCCGTTCTACATTCCAACAGCTTTACACAAATCGCTTTTCATTGTTTACTTTGCCTAAATGGACACAGGGACCAACTGTTCTCTGTCACTCATCTATTACATTTTCATACACTTGAAGCCTGAGAACTTCTTCTAACTTTCTAATTAGTCAATCAGTCTTTCATGCAGTGAACTCAGTTTCCATTGATGGAACAGCCACAGCATGCTGGCACTATCTCTGGCGTTACTGGAGAAAGGTCAGGAGAGAGAGAGATGACAAGTTCACTGCCACTGGAGCTCTTGAGTCTAGTAGAAGCTTGACAAATGACAGCCAGGCAAAGCAGTTAAGTGCATTCTCTAAAGCCAAGTCTTAGAATAAATAGGAAAGCTGTGTGTGAAATAAGGCAATAGTTCAACAGCCCTCTTACTCAGCTGGGCAACCTCTTAGAGAAATAAACAGCATCCTTTTAACCATCCAGACAGGCTCATGGCTGAACCAATTTATCTGTATCATCTACAAACAATATTTAACTTAATCTAAGGCAGAACAGGAGCACAAACATTGAGGTCTTGGGTCTGTGACCATTTCTCCAGCACTGCAATGTTTATGAGAACATTCAAGACCAAAAAGCAACGTATGAGTCTACAGCAGACATCCCCATGCTTGCTGGATGCCAGGTTCTCACTTATCCATACAAGATGCACTTCAGAAGACCAGTGTTATCCAGCTGTCATTCAGGAGAGTGTCAAGTCAAGAGCTTGTGGTTCTGGGCTTAGTTGTACTTCTCATTAGTTATGTGATGTTAGAAAAGCCACATTGGCCATTCACTCTCGGTTTGGTCCAAAGTCCAAAAAGAGAGTTGGATGAGATTTCCGTAAAGAGCTCTTCCAGCTTCCCAACCTGAGATTTTCATCTAAATGAGGAATTCTAGGAGAGAAGTGTAGTCGATGTTTTTTCCCTGGAAAGTTACAGAAGTGGTCTGCGTGAAAAAAGGGTCTCACTCTCCCTTCATGGCTGCCCCTGTGAATGAGACTGAGTTTCCCACTGATCCCAAGGAGGACTTTATAGTTGCTCTGTCGCTCAGTCATGTCCAACTCTTTGCAACCCCATGGGCTGCAGCATGTCAGACTTCCCAGTTCACTGTCGCCTAGGGTCTGCTCAAACTCATGTCCATTAGTCAATGATGTCTGTTGCTCTGTGTTCCTCTTGATCCAATGTGTCTCTTGTGTGTACCTTACCATTAACCTGTCTGGTGGGTATTCCTCTTATGCTTACACACTAACATTCCCAGGTTTCATACTGCGTATTAGAACATAGGTACAGGTGACAGTATGCCACAACAGGAGCCATGAGGCTACTTTGATGGCTAGGGGGAATTTCGTGATAGAGGCCAGATTAGGAAGCAACTGGGTTTCCCTGGTAGCTCAGCTGTTAAAGAATATGCCTGCAATGCAGAAGACTCTGGCTCAATTCCTGGGTCAGGAAGATCCTCTGGTGAAGGGCTAGGCTACCCACTCCAGTATTCTTGGGCTTCCCTGGTGGTAAAGAATCCACCTGCAATCCAGGGTTGGGAGTTCCTCTGAAGGAGGGCATGGCAACACACTCCATTATTCTTGCCTGGAGAATCCACATGGACAGAGGAGCCTGTTGGGCCCCAGGAGTCAGACATGACTGAGTGACTCAGCACAGCTCAAGGAAGCAAGTAGAATGACTTCACCAAATAAGATTGGGTCTTTATGAGCATAGAGGCTATCTGTTATTTCTGCCTACCTTCACAGCCCCATCCTCCAGTGACCTCCAACATGATTTCTTTTTCAGCAACAATCTCTCCTTCATGCTCCATACATACAGTTTGAAGGGGACATGGGAGACAGATGTCAACCAACCACATGGTCTACTCCCTGAGTATAGTAACCATCTCAGCAATCGGTGTATGACCTACCTGAGGCTGATACAAATAAGATGAAGGTTAGAGACAGAATTATTCTCTTAAGACAACCCACAGCAAGGTTCATGGAAGCCTGGGGCTGTCATGAGCTATCATGTGAAATGTTGGGGGTCGGGGGTGGAACGAGGAATGTAGAGCTCTGAGAGGAAGAAAATGAATTCTGATAACATTGGCTGAGTCCTTTGGTACTGCTATGCCTGAAAATGCTTTTTCATTTATGCAAGCCAGTGAATCCCTTTACTGTTTACGCCAGCTTCCATTGGTGTTTTACTGCTTGACCAGAAGATCAGTTCAATTCAGTTCAGTTCAGTTTCTCAGTCGTGTCCGACTTTTTCCAACCCCATGGACTACAGCAGGCCAGGCCTCCCTGTTCACCACCAACTCTCAGAGTTTACTCAAACTCATGTCCATTAAGTCAGTGATACCATTCAACCATCTCATCCTCTGGCATTTCCTTCTCCTCCCACCTTCAATCTTTCCCAGCATCAGGGTCTTTTCATATAAGTCAATTCTTCACATCAGGTGGCCAAAGTATTGGAGTTTCAGCTTCAACATCAATCCTTCCAATGAATATTCAGGACTGATTTCCTTTAGGATGGACTGGTTGGATCTCCTTGCAGTCCAAAGGACTCTCAAGAGTCTTCTTCAGCACCACAGTTTAAAAGCATCAATTCTTCGATGCTCAGCTTACTATATATATATATATATATATATATATATATATATATTTTTTACCTCTTAGCTCATAACTCTCTGTCTTCAATATTCAGAAATAGTAAAATGTGATATAAATAGCCCCACTTTAGAAAAAAAGAAATTAAGATTTTTCACCCTTTATGGATCACAGCCTTGTTGTGGCAAAAGGGCTTTTGTAACTCAATGAAGCTATGAGCCATGCCATGCAGGGTCACCCAAGATGTATGGGTCACAGAGGGTGACAGAGGATGAGATGATTAGATAGCATCATTAACGCAAAGGACATGAATTTGAGCAAACTCCTGGAAAAGAGTTTCCCTCATAGCTCAGTTAGTAAAGAATCCACCTTCAATACAGGAGACGCTGGTTTGATTCCTGGGTCAGAAAGATCCACTGGAGAAGGGAAAGGCTCCGGTATTCTGACCTGGAGAATTCCATGGACTGTATATTCCATGGGATAGCAAAGAGTAGGACACAACCATGTGACTTTTGCTTCACTTTCAAGAGACAGTGAAGCACAGAGAAGTCTGGCATGCTCCCTGGCATGTGTCATGGGATTACAAAGAGTCAGAGACGACTTGAACAGTAACGACAAAGGTCATGTAGCCAGTAAGAAGCAGGATCAAGACCAAAGTCATAGTCCTTTGACCCTGAGCTCAGAGCTCTAACTTCTCAGCCATGTAGCCCACAGACCTCAGGCCCAGAATACATGTCATCTCTCCATCCCCACTGATACTCCCTGAGTTGTGTGTGTTACAGACTCAGAGTGATAAAGCTTGAAAACTCACTGGAAATCCCAACCTCCGTCTTCCCAAAGCTTCCACTAATATTGTACTTAAAATGTAAGATGAAAAGTAAGAGCCATCAGGGTTAGAAGGCACCAGTTTGGGATGTGTGACAAGCCAGTAAAGTCTTGCTGAGCTGCAGTTTAATTACCTGTAATATGAGTCCTAGTGCTGCCTACCTCTTCTGCTTGTAAAGAGAATTAAGTGGGCATATGTTGTAAAGCAATTAGTGTAATGCCTATCACGTAGAAACCTCTCTGTGAATGGCATAAATATCAAATTACTTATTGTTGTAATTACTGTTATAAATCCAGATTCTGGCTCACCAGTGCTTTCTCCACTCCTTGCTATTTTTCTATGCTATAAACTTTATAATACACACACGCCACTGAGGCTAGAGAGTGTGTCTCTCTTGACTTTGTATCCCCACAAATCAATATATACTTCACTTTTCTAATTATTATTTTTTATTTGACAATATCGTGTTGGCCTCTGCCATACATCATCATGAATAAGCTACAGGTATACACATGTCCCCTCCCTCCCGAATCCCCTCCCACCCCCCAGCCCATCCCTCCACTCTGGGTTGTCACAAAGCACTGGACTGAGCTCCCTGTGTCACACAGCAAATTCCCACTTGCTATCTGTTTTGCATACGGGAGTGTACATGTTTCTATACTATCCTCTCAACTTTGTCCCACCCTCTCCTTCCCCCACTGTGTCCACAGTCTGCTGCCCAGCAAATAGGCTCATCAGTCCCATGTTTCTAGATTCCATATGCACGCATTAATGTACCATATTTCTGACTTACTTTATTTGGTATAAAATACCACTTCATTTCATCCACTTCATTAGGGCTGACTTGAATGTGTTATTATTTATAGCTAAGCAATACTCCATTGTATATATGTACCACAATTTCTGTATCCATTCGTCTGTCGATGGATATCTAGCTTGCCTCCACATCCTGACTATTGTAAACAGTGCTGCAGTGAACAGTGGGGTGCATGTGTTTCTTTCAATTATGGTTTTCTCAGGGTATATGCCCAAGAGTTGGAGAAGGAAATGGCAACCCACTCCAGTATTCTTGCCTGGAAAATCCCACAGATGGAGAAGCCAGGTGGGCTACAGTCCATGGGGTCACAAAGAGTTGGACACAACTGAGTGACTAACACGCACATGCCCAATAGTGGGATATGCTGGGAGGATGTGGAGACCAGAGAACCCTCTTTCACTGTTGGCGGGAATGTAAATTGATACAGCCACTATGGAGAACAGTATGGATATTCCTCAATGTATATTTCTTGAATGCCACAAGTAATAAATGATTGTCATGCAAAGGCATTCGTTTGATGTATTATCCTACAGGGATAACTACCTTTGAGTTCTTTTTTTTTTTTTTTT